>CANTUV010000371.1:0-57678 GCA_947685225.1 Garcia nutans
AGAAAAAAAGCAAAAAGATTAAATTAAATAAATTAACAACACCTCCCAATTTGATATACCTCTAGACCCCACCAATTTTGTAATTTCATTTTCCACTTAGGCTCAACTCCCCTAGGTTGTTCAAGGCTTCCAATTCTAAGAAAACATTAAAAAAAAATAATTACAATTAATTTGGAACAGTTAGATATAAATTTTCTTCCTTTTTTTTAAAAAATGATATATATTTAATAACATATATTAATTTAACTTTTTGAAATTGAATGATCCTTTTCAATTGGTTGAATTTGATACTAACATATATGAGAGATGAGAGAGCCCTTTAAGGAAAGATAACTTATTAATGTAGCAAAAATAATTAAACACTCTAGACTCACCAACTTCAATAATTCTTCGTCACCGTATACTTACTTAAATGCAAAAGCCATTTCTTCAGATATTAATAGTTTGAGACAAAATAATAAATTAAGTAGAGAAAGTGAAGTTTATTACCTTTCATATCAATTGTTCCATTCAATTTATTATAGTCTAGATATGAAATATTTTCAAAGATGAAAGACCACTCAGGAAGATAAAATGCTGTTGCTGAAATTATTTCCTCCTAAATCAATGAGACTCCAAATTGGCAAGTGTTGATAGCCCTTCAAAACCTGAATTAAGTACACTTATAAAGAAAAAGTATGATATTATTTCTCTTCTCAACTAAAGATATTTGAATTTTTAAAAATTTTAATATATGTACAATATTTTTATAATTTTTTTTTTGTTGTATGATATTTTTTTGTAGATTTTCTTTTTATTTGTTTTAAGATATGTTTTGGAAAATCTGCTAAAGTATAATAATAAATCAAAAGCTCAACCAAACATGATAGCAGACCCATTAATAACTGCAAAGTTCAAACTTACCATTTTGAGAGCTCTTTCTCACCAAATCGTCTTCAACCTTTTTCATGTGATAACTAAAATTATAAATCTAACACAACAATATTTTCTTCATATAATAGTACTTGTTTTCACATGTGAAAAATAATATAATTTTATTTTGTTTTAAATATGCTTCGTCATATGACGCTATATAAAATCTATATCATTATCTTAGCTAGAAAATACTAGTTAAAATTTTTAATAAAAAATGAGAAATAAGATTTGTATGAAAACCAATTAAAATCTAAAAATATTAGTGATACATATTAAAAAAGTTAAAAAATAATTCATGAAATGAATCCAATAGCACACCAAATAGCAAATGTAATGAAAGATCAATTAATACCTTCGATTTCATAATTGCATCCATGAGAGTAATATTCACATATTTATAAATGCAAAAGCATATTCAATCAATATATTAATTGTTTGAGACAAAATAATAAATTAAGTAGAGGAAAGTGAAGTTTATTACCTTTCATTATCAATTGTTCCTTTCATCTATTAATGGATAGATATAAATATTTTCAAAGATGAAGACTACTCAGGGAAAGTAGGATGTTGTTGCTGAAATTATTAAAAACCTAAATCAAGAGTCTCCAAATTGGCAAGTGTTGATAACTCTATCAAAACCTGCATCAAGTACTTTTAAATTAATTGATTTTGCAAATTAATATTCACTTAATTTTGTTCATATAGTTATTATAGTAATAAAATAGAGAGATACCTTCATCCTTAATGCATCCCACAATATTATTTCCATGCAAGAAAGATATTTCAGTTGTTGGAAAGAAGAAACAAAGAGGCATTTAGATACCATTCTCCTAAATCCTCATAATCCCTCATGAGATAAAGATCAAGTCTGGAAAACTTGTCCTGTAATTTTGTTGCATTCAATCCGCAAGCTATCCCAGTTGCAACAGTCAATAGGATCTAATCCCCAATATGAGTCCATATTCATATAGAGAAATTGAAGGAAGCCTTGATTTCCAATAAAGCAATTCTCTCATGCTCCAAACAACCTTCAAAAGAACTTCCATCTAATAATAAAATCATTAATATAAAATAAAAATACTTGTTAATTACCTCCATTTGTGCGATATTTTTTATATCCTTCTTTTGCAACCTCCTTTTTAACCCTTTTATATAGATCTAAGCAATGTGGAAACAAAATTGCAAATTAATTGACTATTAGTAGTTGCATGTCAATTTTTATCAAGATTTTTATTGGCGTCCTTCTAATTAAGAAATGGCCATATGTATTTAAGTAGGATTTAGACACTATAATAACAACCCAAGATTCACGTTATTTGGAAAATTTCAATTTAATCAATAATAAAATTTATGAGTTCAAAATAAAATTAAAATATGGGAATAATTAAAAAGTATAAAAACTTTAATCATATTCTAGTTTTAACCTTATATAAAAAAATCATGATTAATTTAAAGAAGGATATTTTTTTCTTGATAGTAGATTTCATTTGAATTCTTATTGGCGTTCCTTCTATTAAAAAATGGTTATGTGTATTTAATTAGGATTTAGACATTATAATTTTATGCTTTGCAGCTATTGGAATTTATTATATGCTATCAGCATCTGTACTTTGCTAATATTATTTAGATTGTAATTTTTGTGTAATTTATTTAGTATTGCTGGACATAGTGGTTTTTTTACTTATAAATATTTTTTATTAGTGGTTGAAATTAGCATTAATTCTAATTTGCTTTTTTTTATGAGATTAGTTTTACAACTATATTGATTTATTTTTTAATTGGTTTGTTGTATATTATGAATATTTTAATCAATTAAAAATTTTCATTATGCTCCATCCCAATCCGTTTCATTTCATCCCCTAGAAAGATATTTCTCAAATATGTCTATTCTTCAATCAATATTTTCATCTTTATAAATATAAAATTCCAATTAATCATTTAATGAAAAAAGAGAATTATGAAGATATAATGAAAATAATTATAATGGATAGAGAATAATTTATATTATTTAATTTTACTTATTTATTCATTTTTATAAATAAAAATATTATTAAAAATAAAAAAAAATCCTAAAAAATTCCCTATTAATTACTTAATAATTATTTTTCATTCAAAAATCTTGAACATTCATATTAAATATTAAATGCCCTATTAATTATCCAACAATTATTTTTAATTATTTTTACTATTATTATTATTTTTATTTATTTTTTATTGCAAAGGAGTCCGCTTAGGCTACTATATCCTTATATTTCAAATGGGGAAATTATTTTTATACTTATACTAAAAAACTTTGTTTCAAGTTCTCAAATTTTTACAGTATTTCCATATTTACAAGGCTTAAAAGATTCTTTTTGAGAATAATAGAGATACTGGGGCAAGCCAAGGGGTTATATTGCATAAAATTATTTAGATTTAAATATACAGTAGATAAAAATGAAAAAAAAAAGCATGGGGCTCAGAAGCATGGTAATTTTTTTAAAAAAAAAATTAAAATATGTGATAAAAAAGTAAAAAAAAAAAAAATAACACCCTGTAAATGATAAAAATATTTCTGATAAAAATATTTAATAAAAATTGATAAAAAATTTAATAAAAATTTATAAAGGGTATAATTATCTATATATTGAAATTGGGACTAAAGAGATAAAAGACTCAGAGTCCACGTTTTTTCATTAGCATATATTAATTATTTAATCCATTAATTACATAAGACTATGAATATTCAAAGTCTAGCAATGGATACTTGTTGGGGAAAAATGCTAATTAATTAACTTTATTTAATTATAATATTATCACAAGTGACATGTAAAACCCTTGGTTTTTGAATGATTTTAAGTCGAGGGGCAAAATAGTCATTTTGTGCTCTCATATGTCGTTTGAACATAATTTGATGATTTGAATGTCTTTTTGATACTCAAGACGACGAGGCGGTCGTTTTGAGTATAATATTGTATTTTTGGGTGCCGAGGTATTTTCGTCATTTTTGGATTTTTGTCGTTTTCCGGTATTTTCGGGAATTATTATGTGTAAAACATATTTATAATTATTTTGAGTTAAAGTTTGAAGTTAAAAAATAAATTTGAGTTGATTTTGTGAATTTTATGGTTTTGGGTAATTTTTGTGAAAATAAATAATTTTGGGGTGTTTTTGAATTAAAATAAATTAGTTTGGGGTAAAAATATAATTTTGAAGAGTTGTTTTCCTATAAATAGGCCTAAAATCTGATGGGGGTATTGTTAGAGGTCTTCTATTTTCGGGTGTTTTGAAAAAAGGAGAGAAAAATAGAATTTTAGGCAGAAAATCAGAGCCCCGTCGTTTCGTCAGTGCGCGCGCAGAGTGCCAGTGTCGTTTGGCGTAGGAAGCTTGTCGTTCGGCGGAGCAGCGCGAGGCAGGGGATTGTCGTTCGGCGCCTGGCGTTCCGTCGTTTCGCGTGGCGCGGCGTGGCTCGCCGATGTCGTTTTGCTCTCTGTCCAGCAGCTCAAAATTTTCGAGTTTTTGGGTTTTTGAGGTTTTTCTTGATTCCTTTTGCATTATTCAACTTCCATTTGATTAATTCATATTAGTATCATATTGGGTTGGTATTTTTCTTAATTAATTTGGTTAAATTCGAATTATTATTTAATTAAATTGATTTTTTACAAAATAGGTTAGGTTTTGAGATTTTGATTGTTTTGATGGATTTTGGTGTTGAATTAATTGATTTGCTAGTGTGTTGGGTTCTGGAACTTGATAAATGTATTGAATTAGGGTTTGATTGAATTGATTTGGATATTAGGGTTTGTGAATTAATTGTTTTCTTTGAGTTTTTGGATCAATTAATTCTCTGCTGAAGTTTGATTTTAGTGCTGTATGTTTGTCTGATTTTTAATTAATTATTGGAACATGATAAAAATCTGAAATTTGGATATGTGGCTCAAAAATTGAGTCTAGTTTATGAGAAAAATAATTTTTGGGATTTTGGAGCATCGTATATTTCTGGAAAATTCAAGTTTGCTACTGTTGTCTGACAAACTGTGCTGTTGATGCAATTGCATCAACTGTAACTTCGAAATTCATATTAAAATGTGTAAAAATGTTTTTAATTTGATTTTCATATATGTTGAAGTTCTGGAAGTCTATTTTACAAGAAAAATATGTTGAGTTATGTTTCTGTTTGTTATATTGTTGAAATATTTAATCTTTCTACTGCTGTCAGTATACCTTGTGAGCTGTATACTGTTGTAAATAAAAATTGGTTGAGGGACTTCTAAGTCTCGAAAAATTATGAAATTTTGGTATGATGCTTTTCAGATATCAAATTAGCTCCTGGTTGAAAATTATAGATTTTGCATGTACTGGTTAATTGTTTTGAATTTTACAAGTTGATACTTATTTTTCAGGTTTATCGGTAAAAAATTGTATCTTGTGTATATTGATTATTAAGTAAGGTATTTGATGAATTTAAATTGTAAGAACCTTTTAATGATGTTTTATATTCTGGAAAGCAAGTTGAAGGTGTGGTATTATGATGGTTAAGTTATGAATTGGTTGACAAAAAGGTTTAACTTGTTGTGGAAATTATTGAATTGTGTGCATTCACGTCATGCATTCCCATTTGCACTTGCATACATTTGTAAGGGTGGTTGTTAATTGTTGGTTAATGGTTAGGCGGTGGTCCAGCAGCACCTCAGACTTAGGTGGCGGATTGCTTAGCTGACCGTTAGACCAGGTAAGTTCTATGGTGTATGTGATTATTTGTGTTGTGATTATTTGTGTTGTGCTACTTGCTAACACTTATATACATATATAAACCCTTCTTATATATATTATCCTTTCTATATATTCACTATACTATTCTTTCGAACCCAGCCTCGCATGCTTTAGGAGACAGAGAAACTTGCATGTGATTGTATTTATGTGATAATATTGAATGTGATATTACTTGTGCTGTGTGAGGTGTGTCATGAAGGGGAAGGAGGTTACTGAGGCTTAATGCCTATACCGTTACTGAGGCTTAATGCCTATACTGTTTACTGAGGCTACATGCCTAATTACTGTACTGTACTGAGAAGTTATAAGGGCGGATGTGACTGATATTATACTGTATACTGTTACTGATTGGTGACCCCGATACACCATCTTGTTTGCTTAATTTGTGATTGTATTATATGTACTGCTTATATAACTGTTAGATGTTTCTCTGCCTCTCATAGACTTACTGGGCGTCTATAAAGCGCTCACACCCTTACAGATTGTCTTGCAGGTTTTCAGTGATTGTCTTCGTCTATCTTCTTTCTCTTCTTGGCGAAGTCGATCAGGTTTTCGTTTGTGTTTTTTTTTGTCCTTCTGCTTAGAGATTTCCGGATATTGAACTTTTTGGGCGGATTGAATCCGAGTCCCTTTTTATGTAATAAATAGAATTTGTCTGTTTTAGATTTCCCGAATGATTTTATTGTGATTGCTTATATTGATGGTTTGCATTTGAACTAGGATTGGGAATTATATAAGTATTGAACTGTTTTGCACTTAGACTGTTATGGATGTTACTAAGGCTTATGTGGTCGGACTTCGGTTTGGCTGCATGCCGGTCGTGGCCCCCGAGTTGGGTCGTGACAAAAGTGGTATCAGAGCAAGGTTTAGATTCAGTCACACTTATAAATTGTCTAGTTGTATCCGGAAATCATTAGGAAAAAAAAAATTCTTTCTGTGTTTCTTTTGCTTCCGCGTTAACCGATATGCTTGTACTAATATCAGGAGTTATGTCTCAAAGAAGTACTGGAATTCGGATGAGGGGAGGTTTCTCTGGTGCTGAACTTCTAGAACTGCAGATGGTGCTAATCTGCCTCCACGTGGACGTGGGAGACCTCCTAGAGCTGCAGCAGGGAATGTTAATACTGCAGGAGTTGTGCCTGGTCCTCAGCCACCTACTCCTGGAAATAATCCTGTACCGGAGGCTGTACCGGCTGCTGCAGTGGGTCAGGAGCAGTTTATGACTACTATGATGACCATGGGTAGGTCTATGGAGACTCTTGCTAATGGAATTGCTCAGTTGGTGCAGAATATGAATCAGAATGCTGGGCAAGCCAATGATCTCCACCTATTGTTGAACCCAGTATGTGAAATTAAATGAGTTTATCAGAGTGAACCCACCTACATTCTCCACTCTGCTACTGAGGATCCGGTATAACTTCATCAATGAGGTACGTCGGATTTGTTTAGCTCTCAACTGTACTGATGATAGATCTATAGAGTTGGCAGGCCATCAGTTAAAGAAGTCAGCTCAGGTGTGGTTCGAGGATGAGATCAGGGATAGGGTTAATGTCTGGGATGAGTTTAAGGACTTGTTCATGCAGAATTTCATACCTGAAATATTATGTGGCAAAAAGGCCAAGAGTTTGAGAGGTTGAAGCAAGGGATAGATCCATAGCCGAGTATTATGAGAAGTTTCAGGATCTGCGACAGTATGCTACACACTTGATTCAGGATGAGGCTCGGATGACTCGCAGATTCGTGGAGGGACTGAACGATAAGTATTATGGCTTTGTGCTAGCCATAACTACACTGAGTTGCATTTGGCTAGGAACACAGCTTTTGGGTTTGGAAAACAGAGGTAAGACTGACAGGACTGAGGATACTACTGATATTAGTAGGAAGAGAGTAGACCTAATGATTCGCATGGCTACCAAGGACAGAACAGAGATCAGAGAGGTAATAATAGAGGTGGCCAACAACAGACTTACCGATTGCAGAATCAGAATCAGGGAATTCTGTTTGTGGGTTTTGTGGTAAACGTCATCCAGGAGATTGTTGGAGACAGATGGGAGCATGTTTAGGTTGTGGACGGATGGATCACCAGGTGAAGGATTGTCCTAATTCTCGGCGCAGTCAGAATCAAGGAGGGCAGCAGAATTATCTGAGACCAGCAGGGAATCAGGGTAACAACAACCGTGGCAACGGTAATGGTAATGGCAATGGTTTTGGCAGAGGTAATGGTGGTCGAGGTTATAATGGAGGCCGAGGTAATCAGAATGGCAGACGACAGAATGGAGGTTATCGAGGCTACCAAGGTCAGCAGAATCAGGGTTATCACCAGAATATCAGCAGCAGAATGCTGTACTCGCTTTGCCAGTAGGTCAGAACAATGCTCAGAATCAGAACCAAGGCCAGAATCAGAATCAGAATTATGCTCGGGTGTTTAATCTTAATGCTCAGCAAGCTCGGGCTGATAATAATGTGGTGCAAGGTACACTCTCTATATGTTCATTTGATGCACATGTTCTTATTGACCCTGGAGCTACTCATTCATTCATATCACCTAGCTTTGCATCTAGATTATCTAGATCACATGAACTTTGACTGAGCCTTTGTTTGTTCATACACCACTGGGGGATGAGATAGAGACGGTGGATGTTTATAGTAACTGTATGATTAGAGTTGAGGATGCAGATTTAGCTGCAAATTTGATTGTTTTATCTGTGTTGGAATTTGATGTGATCTTGGAATGGATTGGTTAGCTTGTCATGGAGCTAATGTTGACTGTAAGGCTAAAATAGTCCGATTTGATTATGAAGAAGGTAAGTCGGTGACATTCAATGGTTCCAAGACCATTGGTCCTTGTCAGATGATTTCTGCTTTGGGAGCTAGAAGGTTGTTGCGTAAAGGTTGTGACGCCTATCTTGTATCGTTCGGGATGTAAAGAAAGAAGAAGTTAAACCAGAAGAAGTCCCTATAGTGCAAGATTTTGTGGATGTTTTTCCCGAGGATTTGCCTGGGTTACCTCCTGAAAGGGAGATTGAGTTTTCTATTGATCTTGTACCCGGCACAAATCCTATCTCTATGCCGCCTTATAGAATGGCACCGGCAGAGCTTAAAGAGTTGAGGGAGCAGCTGAATGATTTGTTACAAAAGGGGTACATCCGACCGAGTACTTCACCTTGGGGAGCTCCGGTTCTTTTCGTGAGAAAGAAGGATGGTTCCATGAGGTTGTGTATTGATTATAGGCAGCTAAACAAGGTGACGGTCAAGAACAGATATCCATTACCTAGGATTGATGATTTGTTTGATCAGTTGCAAGGGGCGAAGTTTTTCTCAAAGGTTGATCTTCGGTCTGGTTATCATCAGTTAAGGGTGCGAGAGAGTGACATACCTAAAACTGCTTTTCGCTCAAGGTATGGTCATTATGAATTTCTGGTAATGTCTTTTGGACTTACCAACGCCCCTGCTGCTTTTATGGACTTGATGAATAGGGTGTTTAGTCCATATCTTGATCGGTTTGTTGTGGTGTTCATTGATGATATTTTGGTGTATTCCAAGACTAAAGAAGAGCATGAGGAACATTTGAAGCTGGTTTTGCAAACTCTGAGGGAACATAAACTTTATGCCAAGTTCTCGAAATGTGAATTCTGGTTGGATAAAGTTGTGTTCTTGGGTCATGTTATATCTTCTGAGGGTGTTCAAGTTGATCCAAGGAAGATTGAGGCAGTCATGGATTGGCCAAGACCAAAGACAGTTACAGAGATACGAAGTTTCTTGGGTTTGGCTGGTTATTATAGAAGATTTGTTAGAGATTTTTCTCGAATTGCAGCACCTTTGACTAAACTCACTCGTAAGGGTGTTAAGTTTGTTTGGGATGATGCTTGTGAGGAGAGTTTTAACCTTCTGAAAGAAAGGTTGACATCTGCACCTGTACTTGTTTTGCCGGAGGGCAATGAAGGCTATGCTGTTTACTGTGATGCATCTGGTATTGGTTTGGGATGTGTGTTGATGCAACATGGTAGGGTGGTTGCTTATGCTTCAAGGCAGTTGAAAAAGCATGAAGTTAATTATCCTACGCATGATCTGGAAATGGCTGCTGTTGTGTTTGCACTAAAGATCTGGAGGCATTATCTGTATGGTGTTACATGTGAGATTTTTACTGACCATAAGAATCTCAAATATGTTTACTCGCAGAGGGATCTGAACTTGAGGCAGAGGAGGTGGATAGAGTTTCTGGAAGATTATGATTATAATATTCAGTACCATCCTGGGAAAGCAAATGTTGTGGCAGACGCTTTGAGTCGCAAGTCTATGGGGAGTTTGTCACATATTTGTTTGACGAGGAGGTCCTTGATTTCTGAGATTCACAAATTGCTTGATGAGGGTTGGACATTTATTATGTCTGATAAAGAAGTTGTGAATGGTAGAGGAGTGTTTCTTGCTAGTTTGGCTGTGAAGCCAAATTTTCTTGACAGGATTATTTCTGAGCAAAGTAAGGATGCGGATTTGGAAATTTTACGACAGAAAGTCTTAGCCGGTGAGAACAAGGAGTTTGTTATAGATGATAAAGGTGTTTTGAAGTTTGGTACTAGGGTGTGTGTTCCTAAGGTAGATGATTTGAAGACTGATATCCTTAAGGATGCACATTTCTCTAAGTACACAGTTCACCCAGGTTCCACCAAGATGTATCGGGATTTGAAGCAGTTGTACTGGTGGAAAGGGATGAAGAATGATGTTGCACAGTTTGTTTCTCAATGCTTATCTTGTCAGCAAGTTAAGTATGAGCATCATAAGCCTGCGGGATTGCTTAAAGAGTTACCACTACCTGAGTGGAAATGGGAGAGAATCAATATGGATTTTGTTGTCGGTTTGCCTAAAGCTCCTGGTGGACATGATTCTATTTGGGTTATTGTTGACAGATTGACTAAGTCCGCTCATTTTCTTCCAGTAAATACTAAGTTCACAGTGTCGCAGTATGCCAAACTGTATCTCAACAGGATTGTGAGTCTTCATGGGGTCCCAGTTTCTATAGTTTCTGATAGAGGACCACAATTTACTTCTAGATTTTGGCAGAAGCTTCAGGAAGGTTTGGGAACTAATCTTCATTTCAGTACTGCTTTTCATCCTCAGACGGATGGTTTGTCGGAGAGGACTATTCAGACTTTGGAAGATATGCTGCGATTATGTGTTCTTGATTTTGGTGGTAGTTGGGCAGATCATCTTCCTTTGGTAGAGTTTGCCTACAATAACAGTTATCAGGCTAGTATTGGTATGGCTCCATTTGAGGCTCTGTATGGTAGAAGGTGTAGGACTCCATTATATTGGGAGGAGGTTGGTGAGCGTCGAATTGAGGGTCCTGAACTGTTGCAATACAGTGCTGAGGTTGTACCAGTGATTCAAGACCGTATTCGGACTGCTTTTAGTAGACAAAAGAGCTATGCTGATTTGAAAAGAAGAAATCTAGAATTTGCTATCGGGGATAGAGTGTTTCTGAAGGTTTCACCTTTCAAGGGTGTTATGAGGTTTGGTAAGAAAGGAAAATTAGCTCCACGGTATGTTGGTCCATTTGAAATTCTGGAGAGGATTGGTGATGTTGCTTATAAGCTTGATTTACCACCTCAGATGGCTTCTGTGCATCCGACATTTCATATCTCGATGTTGAGAAAGTATGTACCTAGTCTTGATCATGTGCTAGCTCCGGACACTGTAGAGATTAGTGATGATTGTTCTTATGAGGAGCAGCCAATGGCTATTCTGGACCGTCAGGTCAAGCGGTTGCGTTCTAAGGATGTAGCATCTGTGAAAGTCCTTTGGCGCAATCATTCTATTGAAGAATGCACCTGGGAAGCCGAAGAGCTTATGAAAGCTAAATATCCCCTTATGTTTGAGTCTTCAGGTATGTTTTAGATTTCGAGGTCGAAATCGTTTAAGGGGGTTAGACTGTAATATTCTTCGGTTTTAGTGTTAGAGCACTTGCATATCAGCATAACATCATACTCATACATCGCATGATATTGTTTGTGACTGATGATTGACAATTGTATGCAATGGATCTCATTGAAAAGGTGTATGTGTAATGATGTTGAGTTACGGAATATTTCTGTTATTGGTTACAGAGGTACAGTATATTAATATTGTAATGGATTGGAAAAATGAACCGAGATAATGTTATACTCGATTGATTGGCACTGATATTGACTGGGTTGAGCGCTAAGCGCTATTCATTGATTTTGTTTTGGTTATCTGATAATTGGTTTTTATTTAATGAACTCTAGATGAATCAAACCTGGAATGGTCATTAGTGCTTGGTATCTTGTAGTTATGGCCTGATCAACCATAACGACACATACTAAGTAGACGATACCATCCGGATTTATGTATAACTATTGTAATGACAGTTTTTGATAGATAATGATTATGTTGGATTTAATTGCGTGGACGCAATTACTTTAAGGGGGTTAGATTGTAAAACCCTTGGTTTTTGAATGATTTTAAGTCGAGGGGCAAAATAGTCATTTTGTGCTCTCATATGTCGTTTGAACATAATTTGATGATTTGAATGTCTTTTTGATACTCAAGACGACGAGGCGGTCGTTTTGAGTATAATATTGTATTTTTGGGTGCCGAGGGTATTTTCGTCATTTTTGGATTTTTGTCGTTTTCGGTATTTTCGGGAATTATTATGTGTAAAACATATTTATAAATTATTTTGAGTTAAAGTTTGAAGTTAAAAAATAAATTTGAGTTGATTTTGTGAATTTTATGGTTTTGGGTAATTTTTGTGAAAATAAATAATTTTGGGGTGTTTTTGAATTAAAATAAATTAGTTTGGGGTAAAAATATAATTTTGAAGAGTTGTTTTCCTATAAATAGGCCTAAAATCTGATGGGGGTATTGTTAGAGGTCTTCTATTTTCGGGTGTTTTGAAAAAAGGAGAGAAAAATAGAATTTTAGGCAGAAAATCAGAGCCCCGTCGTTTCGTCAGTGCGCGCGCAGAGTGCCAGTGTCGTTTGGCGTAGGAAGCTTGTCGTTCGGCGGAGCAGCGCGAGGCAGGGGATTGTCGTTCGGCGTCTGGCGTTCCGTCGTTTCGCGTGGCGCGGCGTGGCTCGCCGATGTCGTTTTGCTCTCTGTCCAGCAGCTCAAAATTTTCGAGTTTTTGGGTTTTTTGAGGTTTTTCTTGATTCCTTTTGCATTATTTCAACTTCCATTTGATTAATTCATATTAGTATCATATTGGGTTGGTATTTTTCTTAATTAATTTGGTTAAATTCGAATTATTATTTAATTAAATTGATTTTTACAAAATAGGTTAGGTTTTGAGATTTTGATTGTTTTGATGGATTTTGGTGTTGAATTAATTGATTTGCTAGTGTGTTGGGTTCTGGAACTTGATAAATGTATTGAATTAGGGTTTGATTGAATTGATTTGGATATTAGGGTTTGTGAATTAATTGTTTTCTTTGAGTTTTTGGATCAATTAATTCTCTGCTGAAGTTTGATTTTAGTGCTGTATGTTGTCCGATTTTTAATTAATTATTGGAACATGATAAAAATCTGAAATTTGGATATGTGGCTCAAAAATTGAGTCTAGTTTATGAGAAAAATAATTTTTGGGATTTTGGAGCATCGTATATTTCTGGAAAATTCAAGTTTGCTACTGTTGTCTGACAAACTGTGCTGTTGATGCAATTGCATCAACTGTAACTTTCGAAATTCATATTAAAATGTGTAAAAATGTTTTTAATTTGATTTTCATATATGTTGAAGTTCTGGAAGTCTATTTTACAAGAAAAATATGTTGAGTTATGTTTCTGTTTGTTATATTGTTGAAATAATTTAATCTTTCTACTGCTGTCAGTATACCTTGTGAGCTGTATACTGTTGTAAATAAAAATTGGTTGAGGGACTTCTAAGTCTCGAAAAATTATGAAATTTTGGTATGATGCTTTTCAGATATCAAATTAGCTCCTGGTTGAAAATTATAGATTTTGCATGTACTGGTTAATTGTTTTGAATTTTACAAGTTGATACTTATTTTTCAGGTTTATCGGTAAAAAATTGTATCTTGTGTATATTGATTATTTAAGTAAGGTATTTGATGAATTTAAATTGTAAGAACCTTTTAATGATGTTTTATATTCTGGAAAGCAAGTTGAAGGTGTGGTATTATGATGGTTAAGTTATGAATTGGTTGACAAAAAGGTTTAACCTTGTTGTGGAAATTATTGAATTGTGTGCATTCACGTCATGCATTCCCATTTGCACTTGCATACATTTGTAAGGGTGGTTGTTAATTGTTGGTTAATGGTTAGGCGGTGGTCCAGCAGCACCTCAGACTTAGGGTGGCGGATTGCTTAGCTGACCGTTAGACCAGGTAAGTTCTATGGGTGTATGTGATTATTTGTGTTGTGATTATTTGTGTTGTGCTACTTGCTAACAACTTATATACATATATAAACCCTTCTTATATATATTATCCTTTCTATATATTCACTATACTATTCTTTCGAACCCAGCCTCGCATGCTTTAGGAGACAGAGAAACTTGCATGTGATTGTATTTATGTGATAATATTGAATGTGATATTACTTGTGCTGTGTGATGGTGTGTCATGAAGGGGAAGGAGGTTACTGAGGCTTAATGCCTATACCGTTACTGAGGCTTAATGCCTATACTGTTTACTGAGGCTACATGCCTAATTACTGTACTGTACTGAGAAGTTATAAGGGCGGATGTGACTGATATTATACTGTACTGTTTACTGATTGGTGACCCCGATACACCATCTTGTTTGCTTAATTTGTGATTGTATTATATGTACTGCTTATATAACTGTTAGATGTTTCTCTGCCTCTCATAGACTTACTGGGCGTCTATAAAGCGCTCACACCCTTACAGATTGTCTTGCAGGTTTTCAGTGATTGTCTTCGTCTATCTTCTTTCTCTTCTTGGCGAAGTCGATCAGGTTTTCGTTTGTGTTTTTTTTGTCCTTCTGCTTAGAGATTTCCGGATATTGAACTTTTGGGCGGATTGAATCCGAGTCCCTTTTTATGTAATAAATAGAATTTGTCTGTTTTAGATTTCCCGAATGATTTTATTGTGATTGCTTATATTGATGGTTTGCATTTGAACTAGGATTGAGAATTATATAAGTATTGAACTGTTTTGCACTTAGACTGTTATGGATGTTACTAAGGCTTATGTGGTCGGACTTCGGTTTGGCTGCATGCCGGTCGTGGCCCCCGAGTTGGGTCGTGACATGACAACTCTAAATTAATGGTTAGTAAACACTTCAATTTTTTGATATTGACAAAATAGATTTAACAATCTCATATTCACCTTATGACATTTTTGAAAATATCCATTTAGAAAAATTTAATTTAATTAATAATAAAATTTATATATTTAAAATAAATTTTGATGAATTTTATTATGTGTAATAAATAAAAATACATAAAAATATATAATTATATTCTCATTTTATCCCTCTATAAAAAATCAAGATTAATTAATCAGTGTGGTTTTTAAATTTTTAATAGTAGATTAATAAAATTCTTCTATTTTTGTATTTTTTTTAATTTCTTTTTAAAATAATTCATTTTTTAAAAACCAAATGAATTGAATAATTATGCATTTTATAATATGAAATGAGTAAAAAAAGTAAAGAATTCAATTAAATTTAATTCTTACAAAAATTAAATTGTCAAATGAGTTATATTCTTAATTTACATATATATCAATTTATCCACACAAAATAAAAAAAATAGGTCTTCTTAATCAATATAGTCTAAGTCAAGAAATTATATTATTTCATCTTACAAATTTATCCAAAGTGATTTCTCTTTTTTTTAGAAAGTAATTAAAAGATCTACTAATTTTGCTCACGTGGTTACTCTGCAGTTCCTGAAAATAAATATAATTTTATTTTACTTATTATTTACGTTTTTATTAATTTTTCTCTTCCATCAACTTTTTAGTTCTTTCATTTAAAAATCCATTAAAAATATATGCAAAATTTAATTAAAATACTCTTAATTCTAATATAAATTTTCTTCCTTCAGACAATAATAAAAAAGATGAAGATCAAGTCATTATTATTATTTAATGCTTCTCCCTTTTTCGTCTTTTGGATTTTCATTTTCATGCTTAGTATATGAATTTATTTCAAAACTGATGACATATTTCTAATAATTCTAATAAAAATTAATAATAACATTAATTAATGATTCTTCATGTCCAATCCATTAATTAATTAGGCATGACTTTAAATATTCTAAGTCCAGTAATGGAACGAAAAAAATACAAATTGATTAGGGATTTTTTTAAAAAAAATTAAAAATAAAAATATTTTTAAAAATATTCTTTTTCTTTTTATTTCAAAATATCCACTTTTTTAATTTTTAATTTTAAAAATACCATACTTTTAGACGCATGTGTCCAGCACACTTCTAGTATATTAAAGATAGACCTCATTTTTAGCGGCATATATCAAATATACAACTAGTGAATTAAATATTAATGTTGTACAAAAATTATAAGAAATTTCTGAAAAAAAAAAGACCTAAAATATGACATAGTTTAATTTTCTCAATTAATTAACTATTACTTGTTGGTTGAATTTTCAAAGAAATTTCTTTGGCTCAGTTATATCATTATCACAAGTAGCAAGTGGTTAGTAAAGATTTCAAATTTTTGACATTGATAGAATAAATTTAACAACCCAAGATTCACGTTATAGCATCTTCAGAAAAATTTAGTTGAAAAATTTTAATTTAATTAATAATAAAATTTATTAGTTTAAAATAAAATTTAAAATATGGGAATAATTAAAAAGTATAAAAACTTTAATCATATTCTACTTTTAACCTTATATAAAGAAATCATAATTAATTTAAAGAAGGATTTTTTTTCTTTATAGTAGATTTCATTGAATTTTTATAAAAAAAATTTATTTTTTATTTATTTTAAAATATTATTATTATTTTTATCTCAAATGAATTGAACAATTATATATTTTATATAAAAATCAATAAAGCATATAATTCAATTGAATTTACAGGCCTTGACTAGTGTTAATTACGCAAATCTAAATTTATGTAGATGAAAATTAATTATAATATGCTCAAACTGATAAACACATTTTCATTGCCTTCAATGATTTGGTCGATATTCTCTCACCTCAATTTCTTGACATTTCCGTCAGAAATAGGGCGGAGCTATATTCACGTCAAGTTTTTTAATTTCTCACATATATATATATATATTATTTTAAATAAATGGATTTTGATCTCCTAACTCTAAAGATTATAAGTCTAGCCAAATAAAAAAATAAATTAAAATATAAAATAGAACAAAAGTAATGCAATAGATATTTTATTGAGGAAGAAACTAAAGAGAAATTAAACTTTTTACAGGGACTAATTGTACTAAAGAGATGAAAGACTGGAAGTCAAGTCTTTGCATATGTTATAATTAGCTTATTGGTATGAACAGAATAAATTTGCAATCCGACACTTTGGAAAAAATTAATTTTAATTAATAATAAATTATATATATTTAAAATAAAATTTAAAAATGATAGATCATTCATTTAAATTTTTTTATTTAAAATAATTAAAAATACAAAAAAATATAATTATATTCTCATCTTATTCTTATGAAAAGAATGATGATTAATTTTAGATAAAGGAATTTTAGTTTCTTAGTTGTAGATTTCATTAAATGATTCGATTAATTTTTTTTACAACGCTCTTCTATTTTTGCATTTTTCATTTCTTTTAAAATAACTCATTATATATTTTTAACTCAAACTTATTGAATAATCATACTTCCTATAATATAAAAAAGAGTAAAATATAGAATTCAATTGAATTTAATCCTTACAAAATTTAAATTTTCAATAATTTATATATGGTTGTTCACTCTTTCTTCTTCTTCTTTTTGTTTTTTTCACATCTGCTTTCTGGGTAAGCCCTTTGAAAAAATTCATTTGAAAGAATTCTATTTAATTAATGATAAAATTTGTGTGTTTGGAAATAAATTTAAAGTGATAAAATTCTTTTGAATTTTGCTATTTGGAACAATTAAAAGTATAAAAAATTTAGTCATATTCTCATTTTATTCTTATATAAAAACAATCATAATTAATTTAAATGAGGGTATTTTGGTTTCTTAATAGTAGATTTCATAAATAAATTGATTGAACTTCTACAAAATTCTTCTGTTTTTAAATATTTCATTTTTTTTAAATAACTTTTTAAACTCAAAATTCAATTAAATTTAATCTTTACAAAATTTAAATTTTTAAATGAAGTTATTTAAATAAAAAAGAACAATATATCGAAACAATAACCTTTTTTTTTTGTAACGCTGATGAGCTAATGAACTTAGTTGGTCATATTACTTCAACCAACGCATCATATGGTTCTGAAATTTTAATAAGAACTCTACTGGCTTTATTGTTGAGCTGCTGCCATCAGTTGGAAACAAGAGCAACATTGTTGCTTCTAAACTTAAATATTAAATCTATTCAATACTTGAAATTGTGCAAAAAATTTTATATTTTTTGAATACTTCAAATTAAAAAAAAAATTTAAAAATATCAAAATGGTGATCGTATTCCACTGCCCCAGTTAATATATATATAAACAGATTCTAACAAGGATATAATGACTATTTTATGAAAATCAAATTGATTAACTATGTTAATGTTAATTTGATAGATAAAACCATTTTAAAATTTCCAAACCAAAGAATCTCGATTTTTTTTTCTAATTCCACCAAGTGTACAAGGACTTGTTGGACTAAAGAGATAAACGACTCTTAGTCAAGCCTTGTACCGTTGCACACGCCAATGGCCTAGCTTTTTCCATTGGGTGATTCTCCATGTCCAACCAATTTTTTAAATATTTAAATAATTTTTTAAATAATTATGCAAAACTATAAATATTTAAAGTCTAACAAATAAAAGGACACTTCTTGTGGAAAAAAATACAAATTAATCAACTATTAGCTTACAATTTTTTTTTTAAAAAAACATATAATATATTTAATACTTATAGCCCTAAATTATTAATGATATTAGAAGAAATTTTTATTATAAAAATTTTAATAAATTTTTATATAATTAATGTGTAGTTTTAATCCCCTTAATATATAATTTTGGCTCTCCTCCTAGTCAAAACTAAGTGCATAACTTAGGTCTTGGCTCACCAGAAAATATATATTCTTGATGTGATTGATGCAACAATTAATTTTAATTGAGGGACTAATAGGACAAAAAAAAATTTATAGGGGCTAAATGAAATTTTCCACAAGAGGCTAATTGGACTAAAGAAATAAAAGACTGAGTCAAGTCTTGCATGTGCTATGGCTACCTTTTTTCCATTAGCTTATTAATATGGACAAAATAAATTTAATAATATGATATTTACGTTATAATACTTTTGAAAATATATCATTTGGAAAATTTTAATTTAATTAATAATAAATTTTATAAATTTAAAATAAATTTTAAAATCGTAAAATTCATTTGAATTTTTATTTAAAATTATTAAAAAAATTCAAAAATATAACTATATTCTCATTTTATTCTTATATAAAAATAATGATGGTTAATTTAGATTAGGGTATTTTAGTTTCTTAGTAGTAGATTTTATTAAATGATTTTATTAAATAAAAATTGAAGGAAGCCTGGATTTCCAATAGAGCAATTCTCTCATGCTCCAAACAACCTTCAAAAGAAGTTCCATCTAATAATCAAATCATTAATATCAAATAAAATACTTGTTAATTACCTCCATTTGCGATATTTTTTATATCCTTCTTTTGCACCTCCTTTTACCCTTTTATATAGATCTAGCAATGTGGAAAAAAAATTGCAAATTAATTAACTATTAGTAGTTGCATGTCAATTTTTATCCAAAATTTTTATTGACATCCCTTCTGATTAAGAAATGACCATATATATTTAATTAGAATTTAGACACTATAATTTTGTGCTTTGCAGCTATTGAAATTTATTATATGCTATTAGCCTCTGTATTCTCATTTTATAATTTTGTGCTTTGCAGCTATTGGAATTTATTATGTGCTGTGTAATAAATAAAAATATAAAAAATATATAATTATATTCTCATTTTATCCTTATATAAAAAAATCAAGATTAATTAATCAGGGTGATTTTTAAATTTTTTAAATTTCAAATTGTAATCACATCATATAATCAATGGATTACAATTATTAAATCATAGTATAAATACTTCTTGTAGATTTAGAGTTGGCAACGAGAAAGAGAATTTTTGCTTCCACTGATATTTGGGGATTCCTCGTCCCCTCCCCTCCCCCATGCGGGGGCGGGAATGGAGAGAAAACTCTTTCTGTCTGCCGAGGAGGGGCAGGGACGGGGAGAGTACTCCCCGTAGGAACTCGATTTTTTTATATAAAAATATATTATATTATATATATTATATTTATATATATTATATATTTTTATTATATTATATATTATACAAATTATATTAATCTACATAAATAAAAATATTATTTAATATTTAAACTCTAAAATCAAAAAAATTAATTTTTTGTGTTATTAATTATAAAATTAATAATTTGTGTTATTAATTATAAAATTATTATAAATTAATAACTTTTATATTATTATATTTTAATTCAAAAAATAAAAATAAATGAAAATAAATTCTCGCGAAAATCTCCACGAGGGCAGGGATCCCCGCGGGGAGGGGGACTGGGGCAGAATTGCTCCCGTTTGAGGGGCGTGAATTCCTTGCCAAACGGGGACAAGGATGGGGAATGCTTCCCCGCCCCCGCCCCGCCCCGCCCCACCACATCCCTCCTTACCCCGTTGTCATCCCTATGTACATTTCCAAGTTTTTCTCAGAATAAATTCACTTAGAATGAAGGAAGAGATGATTTTCAATTTTAAAGAGAGAACTTTTTTAATTCTCTTCTTTTTTTACGTTCTTAAAAATACAAAGAAAATTTTTATTTTATTTTTCTCTTTATCCAGACAGTTACCATTTGGTAACTGTCTGTAGTGGGTTGTGGTAACTGCTAAGGCAGTTACCACCACTCCCCTTCTTTTTATCTTTTATTTAAATCAATGTAAATTCGATGGGCCACATCATGGGTGTCCACCAATTTACATCTTTCACTCACACTTGATGAGACCATCTCTTTTCAATTTCTACAAGATTTATACTTTAGTAAATATACAGTGTGACCATGCATACTTCGAGAGCACTATAACTATTTGTCCGTTAGAAGTATATAACATTTCAAAAATTGAAACTTGGGTCAAATATAGTATGCAATGCCCTAGATCATTTACCACATTTCGTCTCTAATGATCTCATTTATATAAATAAATATTATTGTATTCATAATTATGTTTTTCTTTATATAAAAAGATAAACATAATTGGTCGACCAATAAATACATAAGAATAATATGATGATTCAAACATGATCTTTCTCTTTTCTCGATTCTCACAATTTTATTTAACTTGCTTTTTCAGAAATATCCCATTAAGCTGAATCATTCATAATCTTTTGACAACATTCTAAGATAGCAATCATTAGATAAAATTTTAAAAAATAGATTATAGTATTAAGGGTATTTTTTTTAGATTTTACTTCATAAAATCTAGAGTCTCACACTATTTTAAAGTTGAGATCAAAACTTTTATTACTCCTGTGGTCAAGAAATTTTGCACATATGGTGTGAATCACATGTTACGACATTATCCTCCTTTCATATAGAGAGCATGTCTTTCACTTTATATAAATGTCGTATAGATTTCAATAGACATACATAATATCTAATATGAGTTCACTTTCATACTTTTCAATTCATAAGAACTCTACTCTGGCAAAAAAAAGAAGAAGATAATTTTATGAATTTTTGCAATTCATTATTTTTTATCATAAGTCTATATTAAACATATTATGACTCTTCCTTTAGTTACTTAAATGAAGAGATAAAGTATTTCAAGCTTGGCTCTCTATTATCACCTAGATAATAAGCTTAAAATCATCTCATCTCTATTCCTATAGAGCAATAGAGACAATTGCCTGTGTGAGAAGGCCAATCTTTTATCTGTCCGACATGCTTTTCAAATAATAATGTATATATATACAAAACAAATATACACTTATTTATGTATGTTTCATATTAAGTGAAACTTGAGCATTAAAGAAACATCATTAATTAATAATGATAAAAGCATATGTGAACATTATTCATATAGCTTATTTACATGTACAATCAACATCTACGTAAGACCAATGTTTTAACATGCCTATAATATGCATCTCTTGGTATGGGTTTTGTAAATGAATCTGCAACCATATAATGCGTAGATATGTATTTCATGCTCACTTCATTCTTTGACACCATGTCTCCTACAAAATTATATTTGATATCTATATGCTTCATTTTTTTATATAATATTTGGGATCATTTATATATGTTATTGCTGCTTGACTATCACAGTATACTTTTATTGGTTTAATAACACTATTAATCACTCCCAAATGATTCATGAACCTTTTCAACCAAACAGCTTCTCATACTACAGTTGAAAATGCTACAAACTCAGCCTCCATTGTGAATAATGTTATGCATGATTGTTTCTTACTACTACAAGATATAGCTCAAGTAAGAAAGTATATTCAGAGGTAGACTTTCTTTCGTCTAAATCTCCTCCCCAATCAGTATCTGTGTAGCCTCTCAAATGTAACTCACTTCCTTAGTAACATAGTGAGTAATCAACTGTTTCTTTTAGATATCTCAAGATTCTCTTTACTGCTTTCCAATGTGTTTGTCCTATGTTAGATTGATATCTACTCACAAGCCTAACAACGTAACAAATATCGAGTCTTGTTCATATCATGATGTACATGAGACTTTCAATAGCACTAGAATAAATAACCTTACTCATTTATTCCTTTTCATTTGAGTCTTAAGACACAAGGCTTGGCTTAAAGTCTCTCCTTTTGATATAGGGGTATCTATAGGTTTGCAATTATGCATATGAAATTGTTCAAGAATTTTCTTAATATATTGTTCTTGTGAAATAGACACTAATTTTTTTTGAAAGATCTCTTATAATTTTAACTCCAAGAATATATGCAGATTCACCCATATCTTTCATTTCAAAGTAAGATGATAACCAGTCTTTGATTTCATTCACAAACCTCTTATCATTTCCAGCTATAAGTATATCATCTACATATAATGATAATATTGCAAATTTCTCGTTGAATGTCTTTGTATATACACAGCGGTCTTCATCAATCATTTTAAAATCATACGAGACTATAACATTATGAAATTGAATATACCACTGTCTAAAAGACCGTTTAAGGCCATATATTGACTTTAAAAGTCTATACACTTTATGCTCATGGCCTTCTTTAATGAAACATATTAGTTGTCCCATATATATTTCTTCTTCCAACTCTCCATTGAGAAAAGCAGTCTTTACAACCATTTGATATAACTCAAGATTCATGCTTGCAACTATAGTGGTAACTGATTTGGAGGGCACTCGGTTGAGAACATATGTGGCTGTCAATAATGCATCACCCTAAAAGGTAATAGGCAATTTTGCTTATGCCATCATCAATCTCACCATTTCAAATAGGGTCCTATTTCTTCTTTTAGCAACACCATTTTGTTGTGGTATTGTTGGAATAGTCAATTGGCGTTCTATTCCCATTTCATCACAAAAACTTATGAACTGATCAGATAGATATTCACGGCCTCTATCAGTTCTTAAATCTTTTATTTTCTTATCTAATTGATTCTTAACAAGACTTTTGTATTTCTGAAAATAACTTAAAGCTTCATATTTGTGAGATATAAAAAAAACATAGCCATATCGTGTGAAATCATCTATACATGTGATGAAATAAACAACCCCATGTCTAGCCCTCACATTTATTAGACCACAAATGTCATAGTGGATTAATTACAATGGAACTTCAACTCTTAATGCTTTTCCAAATGGTTTTCGAGCAGTTTTTTCAATTAGGCAATGCTCACAAGTAGACAACAATAATTTTTCTAATCATCCTAACAAGCCTTCTTTTGCTAGTATTGTCACGACCCAACTGGGAAGCCGTGACCGGCGTATAGCTGTACCTAAGCACAACAATACAAGCCTGGATACTCAATAATTAAAACAATACATAACTCTTTTCTAAGTTCAATACACTCAATTTCATGTTCCAAATGTTCTAGTTATAATGCAAGATATCTAAATGTTCCACTCTTAAATACAATCACAAACGAGAGAAAATATTCCACTCTTATTACAAGCAAAAGGTTCGGACTCGGTCCGCCATATTTTATCCAGAAATCTCTATTTAGAAACGGAATAATGTCTAACCAAGATTGATGACAAGGAATTCAAAGGAACAACTGTGGAGAAATAACGATGAATGCTAACAAACGATCTGAACCTGCAAAATCAGTCTATAGGGTGTGAGCGTTATATAGACGCCCAGTAAGCTCATGAGAGGCAGAGAAACATTTCTATAACAATAAGCAATATACATCATAAGAATTTCAATCACAATCAATTTATACAAGATGGTGTGTCGGGGTCTACCAATATCATAATACCTCCTCCTTCAATCAATATCAATATACAATCGGGCTTATAGCCCCAATGAGCAATCAGGCTTATAGCCTCAATGAACAATCAGGCTCATAGCCTCAATAATCAATCAATAGCAATAGTCAATGAACAATCTCAATCAATAACCTCCGTCCCCATATGACACAACATCACACAACATAAAGATTTTCAAGTTCATTCAATACAATTAATAAATCAAACACATACGTTTCTCTGTCTTCTATTCACATGCAAAGCTTGGGTAGAAAGAATAGTCTAGCGAAATTGAAAGGAATAAATATATATTGAGAAGGGCTATAATATATATATATATATATAATATTTGGTTAGCAAGTAGCACATCACAAGTAATCACATACACCCATGAAACTTACCTGATTTGCGGAAGAATCCAACACCCCACGAACCTACTGATTTTGAACACCGGCTTGATTATCGCCTAAGGAAATAATTACACGGTCCAATAATCAATCTCACTATTACTTCTAATATGAAAATGTCATGCATGCTATGAATGTCAAACAGTCAAACATTTAGTCAAAGTGATGAAAATTCTCTTAGTGAATACTTCCAGGTAATTATATCTCAACGAAATTAATAAAGTCTCTAAGCTATATAAAAATTATTTACTGACCTATAGTATATCAATTTAAGAAAAATCAAATTTTGAATCAAACCAATTTGGTTCAAATCAAAAACATGGTTTAATTCGAAGATCAAACCGATCACATACTAGGTTCAAAATAGATTAAGTATACTAAAATCATAACATTTCAGAATATCAAAACTAATTTATTTAATTCATACTTTACGTATTTTCATGCCGAACCTCTCTCGAATTCCAAAAATCACGTTATCTACTAAACCAATAAATTTTCATTAAAATGGGAGTTATTTTCAAAAATTTTCAGAAAATAATTTTGACTACTAAAATTCTGGAAAAATTCCAGAAGGTCCTCCGATATCTAAATGCATGCCGTGCAAAATTTTATAGCAATCGGAATTGGTTTAGTCTCCCAAAATCACTTTGCGATACACTGATTCCAGCTTGGAACCCAAACTGGCAGTGTTACAAAAACACACCAATTTCATCATCTTATAGTTATAGTAAAAATCTCCAAATATTTTTTCCATATAATTAACTTCAGATTGAACAACATATAAAATTTTTAGAATTTTTAGAAACCTCTAAGTCCCTCAATTTAATTTTTAAATCAGATTTATACAGTAAATTACCAAACTGGCAGTAGTCAAAGAATTAATTAATTTTCAAACATTGACATTATAAACAGACGTCCAAATCTTTTTCTCAACCACTTAAGATCTTGATCTCAATCATATCAAAAATTTAGACTTAGACCATTGACCAATAGTTTTTAAAAATTCAACAAATTTGCTGAAATTTCAACAATTACAGGCAGTGTTTATTTTCCATTTTAATAATGAATTAAAAATATAAATCCAGCATGAAAATTCAAGAAAAATTTTCTAGATCTAACCTACCATCCCTAGAACAGATCCAGATCGAATCTTGATCAAGAAGCATAAACCATATCTCAAAAATCTCAGATCAAACCCAAGAACACCATTTACACCACTAAATAATTTAATCTATTTTAATTAATTAAAAATCAAAATATGATAGAAATTATATTTTTAAACACCCTAAATGTTTTACTAACACCCAATAACAGAAAACATGCCATATATTTCGAAGAAATTGAAAGAAATTGAAGAAAAACCTCAAGAACTCAAAACTGGCCAGAAATGGGAAGCCCAGACGACAGGCCGAGCACGCCGAACGACACCGGCCCAGCACGCGGACGACAGGCCTCTGGTGGCAGCCGGAA
Organism: Garcia nutans; assembly: GCA_947685225.1. Lineage (NCBI taxonomy): Eukaryota > Viridiplantae > Streptophyta > Magnoliopsida > Malpighiales > Euphorbiaceae > Garcia > Garcia nutans. The sequence goes on from CANTUV010000371.1 coordinate 26,167, forward strand.
AAAGTTTCAATCTAGTCCCTCTTTTCTCTCTCTGACGGCACAAAAATCCTAAACACTGAATTCACTGCCATAATACCCCTATTTATACTAATTTGGGTTGGCAAATTATCAATAAATCCCTAATTTAATTTATTCTATTACAATGTGCCCTAAAATTTTTTAAAACTCAGAAACAACCTAACTAACTTAGTAAGGTTAACAACTATCCCCAAATTTAATTATTTTTCAGAATTATTATAATTAATTTATTAATAATTTAATTTATTTAATTTAAGATATTTATTAATTATTAATTTCTTGAAAAATACCCGAAATGAAACTCGAGTAATATTATACTTAAAATAACCGTAACGACATCGCGGTCGCTAAAATGATGTATAAAACACCAAAATGAATTCCAAAAATTTTTCAAACGCCAAAAAGACCAAAATACCCTTGGAGCTAAAAACACAAAGTTATACTTAAAACAATCGTCTCGCCATCGCCAATATAACAATAAATACCAATTGACTTTAAATACGCCTGAATATGGAAAGGGTATAAAATTACTATTTTACCCCTATCCTCTAATTTATTTTAAAAAAAAAAACAAAGGTTTCACAAGTATGTTCATACGTTGTTGGCCAATGTGGCCAAGTCTAGAATGCCATAAATTCACATCATTTTCATTAACATTGGAAGATGTAAATAAGAAAAAATATATATTACTAGAATAACAATCCACATCAAGCACAATAAAACCATCAAGAAAATATCCATGTCCAAAGTAACTTGTTCCCAAAGACAAGTCAACACCATTTTCAGTAAAATTCAAATTAAATTCTAACTTAAGTAATACTAACACAGAAACTAAATTTTGACGAATAGCTAGAGCAAACAACACATCATGTAAAAATAGGATTCGACCTCCACGCATGACTAACTTGCATGTTCTAATCCCTTTGACTTCAACTCTTGAGTTGTTTCCTACATATATCCATCTAGCTCCATATGGAATTCACAGAAATTCCACGAAGGTACTCATGTCCTTCGCTACATGGTCTGTGGTTGCTGAGTCTACAGTCCATAAAGGATAAGATTCAGTTAGGAAAATAGAACTAGAAACATTAATTGCACATTCTTGTGCAAAATAATGTGTTACCTTCTTTGGCTCGCTACAATCGCGAGCAAAGTGTCCCTTTTTGCTACAGTTGTAGCACTTGACTTTTGCTATATTCTTCTTTTTGATAGGACGTTTTTTATTTCTATGTTGGTAGAACTTTCTCCTTTTGTTCACTTGAGCATTTTCTTTGTTCTCCCCTTGTTGGTATTCACCTTAAAATTTACGTTTACGTCCTCTCCCACCTTGTGAGCTAGAACCAGCCATATATACATTAGTATTAAGCTTATTAGCATTGAGGCGATCCTCTTCTAGCTCCAAATGCCTCATGGCATCTTCTGAAATTTTGATGCCTTTATTGTGGGTTAGGTAAATTTTCATATGTTCCCAACTTTGGGTAGGGAGCGGATAACAACTTGAACCTGTTGTTTATCTATTAGGACATGACCTGCATCTTTCAGCTCAATTATCATGTTTGACATGTGCCTTAAATATTGTTTCATTGTATAGTCAGGCCTCTTCTTCTAAGTGTCAAACTTAATAGTAAGAAATCGAAGTTTGGTTATGGACGTACCTCCAAATCTTTCTGCAAGTGCGGACCACATGTCCTTTGCTATCTCATACTTTCTGAACTCTCTCATTATGTCATTGTCTATACTGCTCAACAAAGTAATACGAGCAATAGAATTCTTTTTCTTCCAAGCCTCATAAGCTGCACAGTCTCTCCTGTATTGAGTTGTGCTTCCATCCTCAGGCTCGCTCATAGATTCATTAAGAGTCTTAAGAGCCTCTTATTCTTCCAATATATATTGTATTTTCATGCTCCAAATCTCATAATTATCTCCATTTAATTTTTCACCCTTATTGAGTTCAACAACAATATTTTTAGAAGCAGATGCCATTTCTAAATACATTTACAAAGATATAGAGTAAGACATTTAATGCTCATAACATACATATATTCTCTTAATACTAATTAATCACATTAATAATAGTCTCATATTAGGTTTAGAGTCAAAAGCTCACTTGTAGTCAACAATCATCATCTAAAAAACACTAATACTTAATTATTATTAACGTGATTAATTAACTAAAAATTAATTTGTACTTAACGAATATTTAAATACATTCATATAGTAATCACAAATGCAATAAAGTATACTCTTAAGAAACAATAACAAATTTTCATTGCATAAAAATGAAATATATTTACAAGAAACCAACTAGTTCAAATATTCAACATGAAATTTAAAGGAAAAAAAATAAAATAAAAAACTAATATCTAGTGATAGTCCTCAAAACAGGAAATGAGTCATATAACTTTTGTTGAAGTTCATCTGTTAGTTCATAAGAAACTTTAAGTAAAGGATTCCCTATTATCTTATTGTGTCCTTTACGAGTAGAGACTCCAACAGAGGCTTCAGCCGTTTTCTTAACAACCAACTTGCATATTCAGTTACAAAATAATTTATAACACTCTATAGTCTTTGTTTCCTATTTTGTTACAAACTAAATCAAGGAGACCTTCTAAATTTGGGTTGTTACGAGTTGATTTCAAAGCCATGTATGTATCTTTCACATTCATACAATAAACCTCCGTTTCAAATAATTTTTTGTATTTTTTTATTTTATATTAACAAAATGTTCCACTAGAAGATCTAACTCATTCAGTTTTTCATATGGGTTAAATTTTGTATCTTCTAGGTCCCGTTTCAGCCCATTAACTCTTTTTCGTTCGGCTTAAGTTCTAATAAGTACAAGAGTTCTTATTATTGGAGGCATAATTTCCTAAAACAAATACGGAAAAAAGGAAAAAATATATTAATTATTTTTTATAAATAAATAAATATATATAAATATATGTGACAAACACATATTTATTTAACAAATAAATAAACTCAATATTTATATATATTCATATATTATGTGACATACATAAAAAAATATTTATGTAAAAAATTAAAAAAATAGTTTGTTCAAACTATTGAGAATGATTTTGTCCTAAGATATATAAAATATGTGAACTAATGAGAATGCAATATGCTCTGGTTGGGTGGACAAAATCTTTAGGCATTGGCTGCTGGGTCACTAGTTCAAATCTCAGCACCACATGCACATAACTTTTATTTTTTTAATAGTATGAATGAATTTTTTTAATAGTATGAATGAAACGACTTGTAGTTTAATAAAACTACATGTCCTTTAGAAAAATTAAAATTGAGACTAAAGAAATAAAAGACTCAGAGTCCAAGCTTTTTTCATTAGCTTATATTAATTATCCATTCCATTAATTATGCAAGACTATAAATATTCAAAGTCTAACAATAGGTATTTATTGTGGAAAAAATGCTAATTAACTTTTACTCAATTATAATGTTATCACAAGTGACAACTCTAAATTAATGGTTAACAAACGTTTCAATTTTTTGATATTGACAAAATATATTTAACAATCACATATTCACGGTATGACTTTTTTTGAAAATATCCATTTAGAAAAATTTAATTTAATAATAATAAAATTTATATATTTGAAATAAATTTTGATGAATTTTATTATGTGTAATAAATAAAAATACAAAAAAATATAATTATATTCTCATTTTATCCTTATATAAAAAATCAAGATTAATTAATTGGGGTGGTTTTAAAATTTTTAATAATAGATTTATTAAATTCTTCTATTTTGTATTTTTTTTAATTTCTTTTTAAAATAATTCCTTTTTTTAAACCAAATGAATTGAATAATTTTACATTTTATAATATGAAATGAGTAAAAAAAAAGTATAGAATTCAATTGAATTTAATTATTACAAAATTTAAACTGTCAAATGGGTTATATTCTTAATTTACATATATATCAATTTATCCACACAAAATAAAAAAAAGGGCCTTCATAATCAATATGGTATAAGTCAAGAAATTATATTGTTTCATCTCAGCGAAATTAATTTCTCTTTTTTTTAGAAAGTAATTAAAAGATCTACGAATTTTGTTTCATCAACTTTTTAGTTCTTTCATCTAAAAATCCATTAAAAATATTTGTAAAAACTAATTAAAATACTCTCATTCTAATATAAATTTTCTTCCTCAGATAATAATAAAAAAGATGAAGATCAAGTCATTATTATTACTAGTATATGAATTTATTTTAAAATTGGTGACATATTTCTAATAATTCTAATAAAAATTAATAATAACATTAATTAATGATTCTTTGTGTCCAATCCATTAATTAATTAGGCATGACTTTGAATATTCAAAGTGTAGCAATGGACTGTGGGGAAAAAAATGCAAATTGATTAGGGATTTTTTTAAAAATAATTAAAAATGAAAATATTTTTAAAAATATTTTTTTTCTTTTTTATTTTAAAATATCCACTTTTTTTATTTTTTAATTTGAAAATACCATATTTTTATAGGCATTCGTCTAACACACTTATAGTATATTCAAGATAGAACTCACTTTTAGAGGTGTATATCAAATATACGTCAAGTATATTAAAGGTGTACAAAAACTATAAGAAATTTTTGAAAAAAAAAGAGTTAAAAAATGACATATAGTTTAATTTTCTCAATTAATTAACTAATGCTTATTGGTTGAATTTTCAAAGAAATTTCTTTTGCTTAGATATATCATTATCACAAGTAATAACTGGTTAGTAAACATTTCAAATTTATGACATTGATAGAATAGATTTAACAACCCAAGAGTCACGTTATAGTATCTTCAGGAAAATTCATTTGAAAAATTTCAATTTAATAAATAATAAAATTTGTGTTCAAAATTAATTTTAAAATATGGGAATAATTAAAAAGTATAAAAACTTTAATCATATTCTAGTTTTAACCTTATATAAAAAAAATCACGATTAATTTAAAGAAGAATATTTTTTTTTCTTGATAGTAGATTTCATTTAATTTTTACAAATTTTTTTATTTTTTATTTGTTATTTATTTTAAAATACTATTAATTTTTTTATCTCAAGAACAATTAAAATAAATGAATCTATAATAAATATTTTTTAACCAATAAGAAGAAGATCATTGAATTGTCGCTCTCTAAAATTACTATAATTAATATTTTTTTCCATATTTACAAGACTTAAAAGACTCCTTTTGAAAAGAACAGAGACACTAGGGGAAACCAAGGGGTTATATTGAACAAAATTACTAAGATCTAAACATGCAGTAGAGAAAAAAGAAAAAAATAAGGGGTTCAAAAGCATTGTAATTTTAAAAGAAATTTAAAATATGTGGTAAAAAAGTAAAAAAAAAATACCTTGTTAATAATAAAAATATTTCTGATAAAAAATTAAATAAAAATTGATAAACATTATAATTTTCTATAAATTAAAATGGGTACTAAAGAGATAAAAGATTCAGAGTCCAAGCTTTTTCCATTAGCTTATATTAACTATCCAATCCATTAATTACGCAAGATTATGAATATTCAATGTCTAATAATAGGTATTTATTGTGAAAAAAAATGCTAATTAATTAACTTCTACTCAATTATAACATTATCACAAGTGACAACTCTAAATTAATGGTTAGCAAACACTTCAATTTTTTTAAATGACAAAATAGATTTAACAATCTCATACTCACGTTATGACATTTTTGAAAATATCCATTAAGAAAAATTTAATTTAATTAATAATAAAATTTATACATTTGAAATAAATTTTGATGAATTTTATTATGCGTAATAAATAAAAATACAAAAAAAAATTTATTCTCATTTTATCCTTATATAAAAAAATCAAGATTAATTAGTTGGGGTGGTTTTAAAATTTTTAATAGTAGATTTATTAAATTCTTCTATTTTTGTGTTGTTTTAAATTTCTTTTTAAAATAATTCCTTTTTTTAAAGCAAATGACTTGAATAGTTTTACATTTTATAATATGAAATGAGTAAAAAAAAAGTATAGAATTCAATTGAATTTAATTCTTACAAAATTTAAACTGTCAAATGGGTTATATTCTTAATTTACATATATATATCAATTTATTCACAGAAAATAAAAAAATGGGTCTTCATAATCAATATAGTCTAAGTCAAGAAATTATATTATTTCATCTTAGCCAAAATGATGATTTCTCTTCTTTTTGAGAAAGTAAATAAAAGATCTACAAATTTTGTTTCCATCAACTTTGTAGTACTTTCATCTAAAAATTCATTAAAAATATTTGTAAAAACTAATTAAAATACCCTTAATTCTAATATAAATTTTCTTCCTTTAGAGAATAATAAAAAAGATGAAGATCAAGTCATTATTATTATTTAATGCTTCTCCCTTCTTTTGGATTTCTATTTCCATGCTTTAGTAGTCTTGTATGAATTTATTTCAAAATCGATGACATATTTCTAATAATTTTAATAAAAGTTAATTGTAACATTAATTAATGGTTCTTTACGTCCAATTCATTAATTAATTACACATGACTACAAATATTCAAAGTCTAGTAATAAATCATTATGGAAAAAAAAATACAAATTGATTAGGAATTTTTTTTCTAAAATAATTAAAAAATAAAAATATTTTTAAAAATATTTTTTTTCTTTTTTATTTTAAAAAAATACACTTTTAATTTTTAATTTAAAAAATACCCTACTTTTAGAGGCATTCGTCTAGCACACTTCTAGTATATTAAAGATAGACCTCACTTTTAGTAGTATATATCAAATATACATCTAGTATATTAAAATTAAAGGTGTACAAAAATTATAAGAAATTTCTGAAAAAAAAAAAGCTAAAAATTGACATATAGTTTAATTTTCTCAATTAATTAACTAGTGCTTGTGGGTTGAATTTTCAAAGAAATTTCTTTTGCTAAGTTATATCATTATCACAAGTAGCAACTAGCTAGTAAAGATTCCAAATTTTTGAATATTGAAAGAATAATTTAACAACCCAAGAATCACGTTATAATATCTTTAGGAAAATTCATTTGGAAAATTTCAATTTAATTAATAATAAAATTTTTATGTTCAAAATAAATTTTAAAATATAGAATAATTAAAAAATATAAAAACTTTAATCATATTCTAAATTTAACCTTATATAAAAAATCATGATAAATTTAAAGAAGGTTATTTTTTTCTTGATAGTAGATTTTATTGAATTTTTATAATTTTTTTATTTCTTATTTTTCATTTATTTTAAAATACTATTTTTTAATCTAAAATGAATTGAACAATTATATATTTGGTCGATATTCTCTACCCTCAATTTCTTGATGTTTTCGATAGAAATAGGGCGGAGCCTTATTCACGTCAAGTTTTTAAATTTCTCATATATATATATATATAATATTTTTTTTAAATAAATGGATTTTGATCCCATAACTCTAAAGATTACAAGTCTAGCCAAATAAAAAAATAAATTAAAATACAAAATAAAATAATTATAAATTTATGAAAAACTCTAAAAATTAAAAAAATTTAAATATTTTTAACATTCATTCTCAAAGTTTAAAAAAATTAATTATAAGTTTATGAAAAAATTAAAAAAATAATTTTACTGTTATCCCTAAATTCTAAAAAATTAATTATAAGTCTATGAAAAAATTAAAATTAAAAATAAAAATAAAAATAAAAATAAATTATAAATTTATGAAAAAATAAAAAAAATTTCAATCCCTCACTAAAATTTATTTTAATATTATTCATCACTAAAAATTAAAATTACAAGAACATCAAATTGATTAACTATGCTAATGTTAATTTGACAGATAAAAATATATATCTTAACGAGCTAATTGGATCACAATTTTTTTTATGGACTAAGTTAAACGTTTTATAGGGGCTAATTAGACTAAAGAGATAAAAGACTAACTAAGTTATATAATTTTTCTCTCTATTTTAAATATATATTATAAGTTATTAAGTTGGACTTTGCATCACGACTTTGAAAAACCCTTTTAAGAATTCCAAACCAAATAATCTCGATTTTTTTTTTCCTAATTCCACTAAGTGAACAAGGATTGATCGGGTGATTCTCCGTGTCCAATCAATTAATTATGCAAAATTATAAATATTTAAAACTATAAATATTTAAAGTCTAACAAATAAATGGATACTTCTTCGTGGGAAAAAAATGCAAATTAATCAACAATTGCCAAGGCCCATTAGCTTACAATTTTTTTTAAAAAAAACATAAAATATATTTCATACTTATAGGCCGAAATTATTAACGATATTAGAAGAAATTTTTATTATAAAAATTTTAATAAATTTTTATCTTATTAATGTATAGTTTTAATCCCTTTAATATACAATTTTCGCTCTTCTCCTGGTCACCAGAAAATTTATAATTTTTGATGTGATTGATGCAACAATTAATTTTAATTAAGGGGCTAATAGAACCAAAAAAAAAATTTTTAGGGGCTCAATGAATTTTTTTACAAGAGGCTAAAGAAATAAAAGACTCTGAGTCAGATCTTGCATGTGCTGCTGCTATCCTTTCTCATTAGCTTATTGATATGGACAAAATAAATTTAACAATTTGATATTTACGTTATAGTACTTTTGAAAATATTCATTTGAAAAATTTTAATTTAATTAATAATAAAATTTATAAATTTAAAATAAATTTTGAAATGATAAAATTTATTTGAATTTTTATTTGAAATAATTAAAAAAATAAAAAATATAACTATATTCTTTATTTTATTCTTATATAAAAAGAATAATAATTAATTTAGATAAAAGTCCTTTTTAGAAAAAAAAAAAAAGTAATATGGTCTTTTTTTTATATCTACTTTTTGAGTAAGCCTTAAATAATTTAGTTCATTTATATTGGAGTCTAAATTTAAGCTTGTAAGGCTGCAATTTGTTATTATTTCATTTTCCAACCACTAATTTTCATTTATTATAACATTAGCCAAAAGTATAATTTAATTCACTAGTATCTATATGTTAATTAATTAATTTCCTTGAATAGAAAAAGATGATTTAAAACCATTAATGAATTGATTAAAATTTTTATTTTAATTAAATTCAATTATAAACCTACTAAGACTGAAAATTAAACATCAAGAGCCTCAGTGGGCTAAAACCAAATTTAAACACCAAGTTTTTTTATTTCTCATACTTATTTAAATTATCACCATTTATTATCAGTATAAAAATAAAATATATAAAATTTAAAATTTTAATACTTAAAATCAGAGCTTTATTGGTTTTATAATTCAGCAGTTTGCCACTCAATTGGACAAGCGATGGTACCATTATTGCTTATAAACTTAAATATTAAATCTATTAACAAGTAATTTTAGTTAACAATCTTCAAAATTAGAAAATTAAAAAAAAGAAGAATAAATTCAATAATAAGAGACTGTGAAGAGAAATAACTCAAAGCAACATACATATAACGAAATAATAATAATACAAAGTGTAAGCAGATACACAAAATCTAAGCACTAAAATTTTAGTATTTGATATTTTAATGTGGAAGACTAGTTACCATGTGCTTATTGATTATTGTAATTCAAAATGAGTATTTAAATTTGATATCATATTATTTATAATTTTCATATTATATAAGACATTATTTATGGCCTTGTACATGGGCAGAGATAATATTGGAAATTATTAGGATTATTACTTCTTATTTATGAAGTTAAATGAAGTGAATTGAATAATAGTGAAAATTTTATAATACAAATAATCATCTCACTTAATTACTCTTATCAAATTGCTAACAATTTACACCATAGCAATTGACTAGCTACACCCTCACAAAATTTGGAATTCAATACAACTCCAAAAGGAAAATATAATAGACATTAAAGAGGCATAATTTGTTTTGGCCAAATGCGTAAAATATAAGTAAAAAAGAGTAATAAAATTTGGCACACTCTTATACTTGATGCCTCTCAATCATAAGATACAATGCATAATATTAAATCAAAGATTTCTTGGTGAAAAATATATTTTACATTGTTGATTGAAATCGAGTTATTTAATATCTTAAAGAAACAAACAGAAATAAATACAAGCAAACTAAATTTTATCTACGGACTATAAATTTACATAAACCAAGACAAAAGAGAAAACTAGTTCATGATAAAATAGTAACAATTCTCCACACCGACTTCAATGAAGTAAAATCACATCCTTTTCTAATATAGATTTTTGTACAAAACTATAGCTATCACCAACAACACCATTACATAAGTCACCCCAAAGCTCACATAAAAAACACTCCTGTCCATAAAGTTATTGCCTCTTTCATGATCATTGGTTGAAGTTGATGGAGGAAGCAACATTTCATTACTACAATTTCTAGGTAGTGGCCATCCACAAAGAAAAGGATTAGCTCGATGACTATTTTCATCAAATGTTGCAAATTGTGCAACTTTTCCAGGTGTCATGCCTGATAGATTATTGTAAGACACATTGAAAACCTCCAAAGAGTATAATTGAGTAAGTTGAAGAAAGATTTTCCCTTCCGAATTGTTGTTTGAAAGATCTAGACTCTCAATTTGGTGTCAAGTAGTTATGGGAAAAATTTAGTACATGGATATCACTAAGATTTCCAATTTCCATATGAATTTGACCTGTGAACTTGTCACAAGATAGATCAATTCCAGACATATAAATTCTAAAGGTTTTTGTACAACAACATTAGTAGAAGCATTACTAGGTACACCTTTCTGTTGCATGTACAAACCACTAGCAGATATTAAACATGGTAGAATATGACTAGAAAGATTATTGTGAGAAAGATCAATCAAACTCAATTTATCCAACTTGCAGATTTGCATTGGGATTTGGCCTTCAAAGTTTTTATGGCTCAGGAGAAGATAGTTCAACTTAAGAAAGTTACCAATCCAATTTGGAATGCTTCCATCAAAATTATTGTGGCTAAGATCCAACATTGTAAGCTCAAAGCAATCAATAAATGCATCGATCAGTGATCCTTGTAACTTATTTTTAGACAAATAAACTTCCACAATAAATGAAGGGCTAAATTTGGATGGTAAATTTCCAGAAATTGAGTTCCTCAAAAGATCCAAAAATCATAGGCATGAGTTATTAGTATTACCAATCCATTCTGGAATTCTACCAGAGATGTTGTTATAACTAACATCCAACACTATTAAGCAACTGACGTTAGACAATTTATCCGGTGTATATCCAGTGAACTTATTGCCATCCAATTGTAGCCGACTAAGATATATGAAGTTTGCATTTTTTTTGAAATGTTTGACCTTGCAAACTGTTGTTTGAAAGCTGTAGGTTAGATAATGTGACACAACCAATGGTTACGTGCTCAGGTATACTACCTGACAATTCATTATTGGACATGTTTAAGATTTTTAGTAAGCTCATATTTCCAAATGAAGAAGGAATGCTACCACTAAAACCATTTGCAGAATGTTTAGAAATATATTCTTGAAAAATATACTCCAATTTCCACTGGAATATAGGTATATAATTGATTATTAGAGACATATAGAATGGGTAAATTCATAAAGTGAGAATATATTGGTAGCTGGAGAGAACCCAGAAGAGGAGTATTAACTAAATGAAGACTCCCTAGTTCTGTGTTGTTCTCCAACAACTAGTAAGGAAATGATTCCATCATTTGAGTGGGTGACAGATCAATATATTGTAGGTTATGTTGATGATAGAGGAATTTAGGAAATCCTTGCCAATATTTAAAACAGGATGGTGATCTCATTGAAAGGGATGATCAGCAAAAGTTTTTGGCGAGTTCTGATTTTCTTGCGAATCATGGCATGCCAGTGCTGATTTCTGATATTCAAGCAGCAGCAGCGGGGATTCTCAAGGGGTAAGTTTTTCTTGTTTATTTGATAAAATGGCATGTGTTACCTAAGCTCTTCCTCCTTTAAATTGAGAAAGAATATGTGCAATTAACATCATGTCAACTTTTCTAATGGAAAAAAAATATCAGTTCTCTCCAAATGAAATTGTAGCCGATTTTTTGATGTTTAATGTCACTTAAATGATCACGCTGAAACAATCCGAGCCACCCTTTTCGACATATGGTGAAAAAGAAAGGAAAGAATACTATTATTACTGGTTTTTAATTTCCTTGTAACCTTAATCTTTGCAGAAAAGAACTGAGGGATTTCTTCAACACTTGAATCCTTTAAGAAACTGTTATTCAGATACTTGACTTGTTCATGAGCAGAGGAAGTCCATATCATTGGGCAGTGTACCTGATGCCTAAAGATGCTAAGCTCTACAACCTAGCCTTATCTTCCAGCAATGATGACTCTTTAATTACTGATACTACAAAATTTGAACAGCTCATGGCAGAGACACCAGCAGTGCTGTCGAGGTATGTTTATAATTCCAGTCAGGGAAAAGGATACTTTAATTAAAATCTAAATGAAATTTGGAAATTTAATGAGATGGCTCCATAAGAGAGGGCTTATGCACTGGTTTGATCTCTCATAATTGAGCTGACTGGTTATGCCACTTAAAAATGTTGGTTTTTGTGGTAATCAGGGAATAAGGATTTAAAATAACCACTAGACTATCTTGGAACTTCGCCTATTCCCATTGAATAGTTTCTTCTTCTAGAATGGATTTGTGCTTTCTACCTTAACAATTGGTTCCTACAGAATTTCTTTGTACTTTCTCACATTCTTTCCTGTAACTGCATAACAGTTTTATTTTATTATTCCTCAAAATGTATTCATAACATGCTTTCAGATTGTTTTACTGGGTTTATCTAATAGTGTTTAGAAATCTGAGATGGCAACTCCTTTAAATAATTTCTGCATTACATTCTAAGCTGGAAGTGGCCATTTTTCAATCCTTGCAGTGCTGAATTTGGTAGAATTGTGGAAGTATAACTGAAAGCAGTAGTGAGTTCTCTGGTGGCTGATCTGAAGGCAGAATCCACTGCTGGAAGTCTAGCATCAGGGATGCCACTAGCATGACTTGTGCCACGAGTTGCTCAAATGGGTCCTTTGCTATTTGACGAACCAAGCCAAAGTCAGTTTATAATTCGGAGTATATCAGAAGTTGAACTCTTCTTCACTCTCCTTTACGCGAATATGCCAACTTCATAGGCTAGTGAGTATCAGTTTCATCTTCTTAGAAGTCCTCATTTCGATTTTCATACAAGCACCAATGTAAAAAAAATTGTATGCTACTAGGTGTTGGATTCACATAGAAAAGAATAAAAGGGAACATAGAAAAATGTTTGATCAAGTTGTAATTCTTTACTAAATGATATTTGGTTAATTTCTTAGCACTTTGGTATTGTCCTTTTATACAACCCTTTGAATCAATGGCAAAATAAAGCTTTTATTGACAAAAGGTTTTGTTCACCATTGTCATTTGTATTCTTGGTAAAGGGTTCTGAGTGGCTTGGTATAGAGCCATGGCTGAAGCATCTATGGATGGTAACTCTTAACTAGCATGTGGTTGTTCTTATATATGTGCTTTGAGTTGGAGTGGTGGTGCTTCCAATGTAATTATTGAGTCTAAAAGCTCAATTTTATAGGTGAGTAACTAGAAATTATTACTTACATGTTGAGATATAGATACAGTTTAACGATAAATATATATTTTTTTATAGAATAATTCTGAATTGGTTTTTCACTCAAAATATATTAAATGTAAAATAAAAATAAAAATTATCACTTAAAGGACTGGATAATTTCGCTTGTCCCTCTATTTACCATGAATCAACATTGTTGTCTTTCAATTTCAAATCTTAATATAAAAAACTTTATATTTTGATTTAAATAACACTAATATCACTAGAAAAAACCGATGTCAATAGCAATGTTAGCTCACTAATCTACACATGTATTAGCCATCCTATGAATATGACAAAATCAACAAACCATTCCAACTTTAATAAGCTCTGAATTTAAGAAATAAGCCGCCAATAATAAATATTAATTAGAAGTTTTTTTTTTTTGAAAATTTATTATAAGATGGAAAACTCCATTCTTAATTTATTGGGTTGAAGATTGTATAGATTTACTATATTCATAAAATTTTGATTTTACGATACTAAATTTTTAGAATTGAAAAATTTTATGACTTTTTCACACTTCAATTTTGATCTTACCACACTAAATTAAAATTATGTTAGGTACCAAAAATTTATGCTTAGGTAGCATAATTTTATTGAAAAATGTTAAAAATGAACTAATAGAATTTATTTCAATACCTTTAACTTAAAATTTATGAGAATTAGACACTAGTAACGTCATTATTGTTGAAATTAAAATGTAAAAAAATTATAGGTTAAAATGTAACGTCATTATTGTTTATTTATTTATTTATTTTTGTAAGAGATATATAATACATTATAGGTTAATTGATAAATATTATAATCTAAACCAGAAAGAATTGAGAAATTTATTATAAAATTTAAAAATAAAAGAATTTAATATAAGGTTCTGTATATAAATATCTCAAAAATTTAAAATTATTTTTAAAAATACCTCTCATTCTTTCTTTTAAATTTACTCAACTTAAATTTTTCAAATTTTAATTTCTATTGTATAATATACAACTTATAAAAGGTATGCATGAGTATATTTTCTGTTAAAAATAAATATTTTTAATTTTTTTAAAACTATAAGATATTTAACGAAAAAGTTAAAAAATGACATCACATTTAATTTTCTCTATGAAATGTAGTTTTTGGAAAATTATACTGTATAATACTTTGTAAACTTTTTTTTTAAAAAATATCTTATGATTTTTATATACCTTTAATATACTAAAATATATTGAATATATATTTTAAAAATAAAAAATAATTTTTTTATATTAAAATATATTAAATGTATATTTTTGAAAGTAGAATATTTTTGAAATTATAAATTAAAAATAGATATTTTTGAAAAAAAAAATTAGCGGAAAGTGTCTATGATACTTCTTAATCTGGGCCCGACCGAAAACTGGATAAGAGTATAAATTGTGGGTCCAGCTTGATTTAACCGGGCCGGGCTGTGGCGATTGTCCACCTCTCCAGCCCCTACTTGTCTTCCTAGCCCTCTATCTCTCTCACTCGACCAAAGCAGTCAACAATTGCAACCACCGGCGAAGGCGAAATCCTTACGCTGGAGGCAGCACCGGACTCTTCTCGGCCGTGGTCCAACTCTGACAGCGCAGATATCGTCGACGCGTTGCATTACATCGACGACGATTATGGACACCCGTCCGTCAAGGCAGAGGTTGATCGGCTGGTCGAGGAAGAGATGCGAAGAAGCCAAAAGAAACCATCTGATTTTTTGAAAGACTTGCCTCCTCTTCCAAAGTTCAATTTTCAGGTTAGCTTAGCTTAGCTTCGACAATTTCGATTTCTTTAGCTATTTTGTTGTTCTGATGATATTTATGGTTTTTGGAGCTAATTAAACTAAATTTTTGTTTGAATTTAAATTTTTATTAGAATTATCCAATGCTTGTTAAAGAATATGAGCGTGTTAGAGCTGGAAAGCCTCCAATTACTCTTGATTTTTCGAGATATTCTCACTTGGATTTACCTGCGGTTAATAAGATGAATGATGAAACTGCTTGGAAACAAGCTCTTCAGAGAGCACAACGCTTGCTACAACATCAAGTGATGAGGTCCATAATTACCCTGTTACTTGTAATTGATTGCTTTGAACTTTGAAGTGTTAGTGAATTTAATTAGGAGTGGACATAATAAAGAATCAGTTCATGTTTTTAGTTATTTGTTGTTTGTTCATGATTTGATATATTAATATGCTTGCATTTCTGATTAATTGAATTGGATATTTGTAGGCTGGAAATTTTGGATTTGATTTCAAAATATGGTCCAAATGTTTGGATACAACACAACAAGCAATTAGAAGGAATGTTATCCAGGTATGTTTAGAAGATTTTTAGTATATTCTTTAAAACAGAACTTACAAAGAGTAGGCCTAGGAAACACTCTCTTCTTTCTTTGCTTTTGTTTCTTTTAATAATGTATATGGCATTATCTGTTTTATATTTGTTTTAGACTCTTGAAAGTTCTTATTGAGTTGAAATGCATGGTATTTTGCATGGGCATGTCTAATATTTTATTTAGGGAAAGCTTTTATTTATACAAATTTGCTTCAACAGTCATTGTCTATGCAATTTGGAAATTGGAAAGCTGCAGTCATGCTAGTACCTCACCAAGTGTTTTGCGTTTCAGTTGATAGGAAAAACTACCCCATCTAGGCTTTTGTATCTTTGGAATGTAACATGGATGCTTGGTGCATAAAATGCAAAAAATATATTTCTCTAAATCTACCTGCTTGCATTATCAGTTATGCTATATTGCTAGTTTCATAAATTCCTAGGATCCACTTATGATTGTTGTAATAGAATCATATCATTTATATAGCTCTAAAAGTACACGACAAATGATTGAATCCCGACCATCCTCTAACCTATCACATCTGCTCTTTTTTTTCTTTGTCTTGCTTTAGCTCTTTCTTTAACAAAGTAGATATGCCGTTGGGAACTTCTCACTGCTATTGACAAATTATGTTTTACTTCTATGTCATTTTTGCTCAAGATACTTGTTTTGCCTTGTCGGAATGCAAAGTTAGCCCAGGAACAAAATGAAAAAATTGAAGCTGTGAATCGTGAAAGGAAATATCATCAGGTGATGCAGATTTCTCCTTTCCTTCTATATTCTATTCGAATGCATTACTGGTGGTCTCATAATTATTTAACTTATCTAATTGACCAGCAAAATACTGCATATGAGTTGAATGCTTTATCTATGCAATGGAAGGAGCTCTGTCTGAAAAATATAGAAATCCAAGCTGCATGTACTAAAATAGAAATGCAGATTGAAGAATTGCAGAAAGAAGCTGCAGAAAGGTTTTCTACCTTTTCTATTGGCTGGTTTTTTGTTAGAAGCATTTTTTACAAGTTAAATATCTAAGTGGTTTCAATCAATCCAGAGGCTGGAATTTGGAAGCTAATGTAGAGAATGGTTCTACACAACAATGAGGTACGTTCATTTGCTGTCATAGCATTTGATTGGGATTGATGCAATCTGATTTTGAGAGAATCAATTATAAAATACTAAATACATATGTTTGAAGGAGATAAAAAATTAGTTGGGTTGGATAGTTCAATATATGAGATTTTGAGAAAAGGAAGTTTGAAGTTCCATAAAATTTTTTTACATATATTTGAACTTTGAAGGTTCGTGTAGAGACATCTATTCTGTGATATTCTAGATAGGAATTGTTCTCACTCTCTACCAATTAACTTTATGATGGTCATCATAGAAAAGGAAAACTAGAAAATGCAGCAACAAAAGTAGAGAGAGAAAAAACAAGGATGAAGTAGAAGTGGAAAGGAACAAGGTAAATGGTGTGAAGCTGGTGGTGTTTTGTGAGTGTACAAGTGTCGAAGAGAGCAATTTAGTCACAACTGGTTCTGGTTCTTCTACGAGCACAGTGTTTTGTTGGGGCTAGTTATTGCTTTATTTGTAGAGAGAAATCCATGTGACAATGATGAATTGGGAGTTTGTGCAAGTCAAAATTACAGGCACAGAAATTCCTAATGCATGCATGATTTCATGCACCATCTTGTGTGTGTGCATGTTACATGCACAAGGATATGTAGGATATTAATAACTTGTTGGTTCATAAGTATTGATTGGTTTTGCTTGAGACTGGCTACAATCTTACAGAGAATTGCTAAAACCCAGACTACTGGAATGAGATTAAATCATGTCACCCTTGCATGCTCAGGTCTAGAAGATCAGTCATCTTTGGTTTAGATTTTGGCAAATATAAGCTGCTATGAAATCTTGAATGAATATCTAACCTTTATCATCAGATGAGTAGGTATTATAAAAAAGGTTCAAAATTCTAAATCTTCTTTGGGAATCTCAATTTGTTATTTTCAATTGCGTGTTTACTTATCATTAGAGATGTTATGGCTCTATATTTCTTCTAAAATATAGCATATAATCGCTCCGAGTGAAAAAAAAAAATCTATATAATCAAGTTTTGTTGATTTGAGTATTGCATGTTTCTATAATTTTTCTTCCTTTTCTTCTAAATTCCCTGATCCTTTGACTTGCTATAGTGATACCCAATGAACTCTCTTTTTCCACTTCTAATTTAATTACTGTGCTGTCTCATTGACAGCTGACAGATATTTCAGAAGATGTTTGCGCAATTGTTCAAAACACAGTTAATAGATATTATGTGAAAATTTTGAATGATTTATGCCATTTATTATGGTTTGAGAAATTACATTTAAAATTTTCATTCATTACTTGGGCTATATCTTCAAAATTTATGATGTGTGATCTTTTATTATTAGTTGTCACAGGATTCGTCGAAAAAAATGGAATTTCCATTTGAAGGTAAAAGAATACATATCAATGGATTTTGCAGGCTCATGCAACGAAGATGTGCTTTGGTTTTTATCATTGCTTGGATAATGGTGGATCAAGCACTGAAAACAAAACATTGTAACTAGTTTTGCTGCTGTTCTATGATAAAGATCAATTCCTCATTTTAGTCCTAAAATTTTCTGTTGTGGTTTATGAGATTCTTCCTCTGTATTTTTGAATGAAAGGCCTAATTTAGGTGACATTTTTTTTTGAATATTGGTACGGAGAGGGAGAGGTCTATCGTGAGTTTATTGACTTAGAGAATATGCACTTATTGTTAGATTGTGTTGATGTAATTCAGATGATATTGAGATGACATGTTTAGGACTAGATGACATATTGAGATAACATGTTCAGGACTATATTTTTTCTTATAGATCTTTCTTGATATCTTCTACCATGTGAATTTTTTTTATTACATTTTCGAATATTTTCATGGAACTCTTTTTTAGTTAATTTTAGCATTATCTTTAAATTTCAATTTGTTTCAACAAAATTATTCTATAACTTTTTAGTTTCAATGAGGTTGCTAGATTTTGCTAAAATTTTAACCATATCTTTAGTATGATAGTTAAAGTAATTATTTCAATGTAATTTAATGGGCTATAAAATTATCATGCACATCCTTGTTATTATACTTGTTTATAATGTGAAACATTTGTTAATGATGAACTAGTAGATCTTTTACTGGATTTTACTGAAATGATAATTTATATAAATTAATGCCACAATAGATTTACAAAATACACATAAGATTTTATGAATTAAACCATAAATGAGTGGTAACTTTACAATATGGATGGTTAATCGATATTTTTGTTAGTGACTTTATACAATAGAGGGAGGCCATGTATGTATTGGATTAATTAATCGAATTGATCTATTTTTCGTAAACTAAAATTAAAATTAAAAAATAAAAAATATTAATCTAAATTATCAATTTAATTAATTATTATTTTTGATTCAATTTAATTAATTTTTTATCGGCCCTAAATATAAGTATGGTTTTATTTTAGCAAAAAGATTAAAAGTTCAATTTAGCTCGTGTATAACGGCGAGTGGATCACTTTGACCATTAAATATTTTTTAAAATTAAATTGAAACTTTTTCTTTTAAAATTAGCTTAAATCAATATTTTTTAACAGAACCATTAGAAAGAGTTTAATAGTTACTAACACGGCAGTTTTATAAGGATCTAATATGGACATTATGCATAAATTGAGGTCTAAATTGAACCTTAAATCAAAATTTATAATTTATTAATATTATAAATTATATTATTTTAAAAATTATTAATAAATAATTTTTTAATGTTAATAATTTATAACATCAATAAATAATTTTATAATATTATAATTTATAATAATTTTATTAATTTATAATTTTTATAAATTTATAATTTGTGATATATTATAACAATTTTATAATTTATTTATATTATAAATTATATTATTTATTGACAAAAAATAAGTTATATTATTTTAAAAATTACAAATAAATAATTTTTTTAATATCAATAATTTGTAACGTTAATAAATAATTTTTATTATATTATATTAAAATAATAACAAATAATTATAGATTATAATAATTTATAATATTAAAAATAATTTTAATTTTACTTTAATTTTAATAATTTATAATATCAATTTCATTTTAACAAATAATTTATAATATGAAAAATTAAATAATTATTAAATAATAAAAATATATTAAAAAATAAAATTATTATAATTTATTAATATTTAATTTTAATAATTAAATATCAAGCCTAAAACTACTCTTAGGCCTGATTATTCATATACAAAGAATGGAGAAATATTTTTTTACAGCAAAAAAGCCGAGATTCAAATATATTTCAAATCAATTAAAGTCACACTATACACCAAAAATCAAAATTTTATAAAAATTGTAATTCAACAATATGTCTCATTGAACAATAAATCTTGATGTAAGATAATCTCAGTATTTAAAAAATAAAATTTTTATCAGTTTATATTATTTTAGTGGTTGAAAATCAGGCTCGAGAGTAGTTTTAGGCTTGATATTTAATAATTAAAATTAAATATTAAAAAATATAATAATTTTATTTTTATTATATTTTTAATTATTTAATTATTTATATTAAAAATTATTTGTTAAAATTAAATTGATATTATAAATTATTAAAATTAAAATTAAAGTAAAATTAAAATTATTTTTAATATTATAAATTATTATAATCTATGATTATTTATTATTATTTTTAATATAATATTATAAAATATTATTTATTAATGTTACAAATTATTGATATTAAAAAAATTATCTATTAACAATTTTTAAAATAATTTAATTTATAATATTAATAAATTATAAAATTGTTATAATATATATCATAAATTATAATATTATAAAAATTATTTATTGATGTAATAAATTATTAACATTTAAAAAATTATTTATTAATATTTTTTAAATAATATAATTTATAATATTAATAAATTATACATTTTGGTTTAAGGTTCAATTTGGACCTCAATCTAGGCTTAAAGTCTATATTAGACCTTCATAAACTGCCACATCAGTAGTCAAACGTTAAACTCTTCTAATTATTCTATTAAAAAAAATTGATTTAAGTCAATTTTAAAAAAAAAATTTAATTTAGTTCAAAAAATATTTAAAGATTAAAGTGATCCATCCGCTATAATACAGAGACTAAATTAGCAAAAATAAAAAAACATAGTTAATAAAATTAAATTAATTATATGTGATTGCCCTACATATATTTTTCTTCCATCATTAAATAATTGGCTCATCAACATATTTTACTGTGCTTTTAAATTATTATTCCAAATATTGACTATACTAGAAAAAGAAAAAGAAAATGTTATACTTTTTTTTTTAAATCAAAGAAAATTAACAAATCAGTTCTGAGCCAATCAAACGGTGGATAATTAGGTTACACGATGGAAAAGAAAGAGTGAAGAACGCAGGAAATCGGAACCCGATTTATTAGTGAGGTTTTCGTTCTCTTTATTCTTGTTCCAATGAGAAAAGTTGTAGACCTATAGAGAGAGCCTCATCCTCCTCCACCTGCTTCTTCTGTCTCTCTGTGTCTGCTCAAAATTCTTTGCTTTTCTGAGGGAACCCCAATAACAATCCTTTCTTCAAGACAATCCCCGGGTAGTCCATTTATCTCTCTCTTTGTCTCTATCGCTTTCTCTGTATATGCATATTTGTTGAAATCGAAATGTATTAGTTTTTTGTTTAGAGTCTCTCAAAATAGTGAGAAATTGATTTAATACGAATTGGGTTTGTTTCAATTTTTGTTTTTGAATTTCTTTACACATTTTGGAAGTATTTTTTGAGCTAAAGTTCAGTTCTTTTTCCAGGTAGTCCATTTACCTCTCTTTGTTTTTCTCTTTCTCTCTAAATGCATATTCGTTGTAATCGAAATCCATAAGTTTTTTTTAATTGAGTCTCTCAAAATAGTGAAAATTTGGGTTAATTCGAATTGGGTTTTTTGGTAGTGTTTTTTTGTTCTTTGCTTTCAATATCAATAATTAGTACTTATATAGGAGTAGGAGAAACAAGGGTTTCTTTGTTTGTTGCTATAGTGAATTTCTTGATGGAATTCTCATTTCATTTTTCTTATTTTTATTCAAATTTCGCATCTGGAATTATGATTTTACAAATCCATGAAAATGGGTCTTTTTTTAATTACATTTTTTATTTGCATATAGTAAAAAGATTGCAGTTTTCTTGAAGAAAACTGGAAAAGTCTTTTGCTTTTTTGGTACATTTATATAGAACAAGCGCACAACAATTTATGTATGTGAGCTATATGCTTTGAATAGTTTTTTTTAGCGACTTCGGAATCCATATTTTCTTATATGCTAAACTAAATTTCCAAGTTTTATTGCGTTTTTCAGCTTGAAGAAGGTTTTCAGGTGTATCCTGATTTATCATATTGTCTTGTTCGCTGAAAATCTATAGTATGGCAATTATACCATGTGGAAGTACATCGGTTGCTCAATGGGTTATCCGGCCTCAATTCATGCTTCGGTCCTATATCCAGAATAGGATTGTAACTGCTCACTATGGGTGAGGATCTCCTTCTCTCTCACTTCTCTTGCTTCTTTTGTATATCTTGCGTATATATGAAGTATATACATACATTTGTATCTAGAGGAACTTGAAGTATGAAATTGGCTAGTTTAGTGGGAGTCTAGTATTATTCTTATGTCATTACCAGCTCCTTAGTTCAAGCCAGCATGTTATGCTGACATGCTTATAGGTGAAATTCATTGGACTGTTGGTCATGATAAAAGTCATCTATTTGCAACTCTTCCTAATTTGATGTCTTCTAGAGTTATGAGAATCTATATGCATTGATTTTTCTTAAGTTCATTTGATTACAGGTATGGCTATTTAATTCATAAATCCTTGAATTGACCAAAATAGAGCTTATGTTCAAAAAACTAATTTTATTTGAGCACATGCTTTATATTACAATGCAGTTTAAATGGACTTGGTTGCTAGTATCCAGCATAGTTTTTTCTTTTCTCTATATTGTTATTTGTAATGACAAGAATGAATGCTGAGACCCTTATACAAACAGAATACAAGAAAGCCACATGCTAACCATGTAGAATTGTTGCTCAGACATTGTGTGACCTTTTGCCCTGGTGTTGTTGCTGCAACCTTTTATCTTCTTGAATAATCCAAAATATCCCTGTGGTCTTCTTGCTTTAGTTTGCATAACAGGAAGTTGAAGTCTATCTTTGAACACATCTTCCTTTTTCATTAGTCATTTTGGTAGTTGTAGATGTTTTATTTTATTTGTTCTGCTTTAGCATTATATGATAGTTATTGTTATGATTGCTACACAATTTTTCTGCCATGTTGTGCATCATATTAGCTTTTGTTGAGGCCTGGCATTTTTCATTGCATAGTGTGCTGTGAATAAACTTCAGATCTTGTTTACTGTAAAAGATAATTTATTACAATCAAAACCATTGTGCAGTACCAGCAAGATGAGCTATTTGGCAGCGTCGAGGTCAAGTCTATTTTCAAGGGATTCTTTCCCTTTATTATATTGCACTAGGCCATCTCAAACTTCACATCGTCGTCGGGGAGCAAGATTCACAGTTAGAGCTGATGCTGTGAGTTTAAACCCTTTTTATTTTTGCTTCATGATGACAGTAAGGCTGTATTGGCTTTCTCACTTGTTTGCCACTTTCTTTTTTTTCCTTTTTAAATGCTTGCTCGACTCTATAATGGCATCCATGTCCAAATTGCAGGATTACTATTCTATTCTTGGAGTGTCAAAAAATGCGAGTAAATCTGAAATCAAAAGCGGTATGTAGAACCACTACTCTCGTTGTTTATTGCTGTGTAAACTCATCCTATCTTTGCCATTATCTATGTGAAAAGCGTAAAGACCTAAATATTTTTTAAATCAAGAATTCTATTAGGGGAAGAAATTATTATAGAAAAGGATAAGTAATCCTCCTCAATATCAAAAAAAGACAAAACAGAATATGATAAAGATAACGATGCACTATAATCATGTTCAATAATATAACAAGGAGATGATTGTTCGGTCTCATTTTTCCCACCTAGACCCTTGAATTTATTTTGTGAATTCTACAAATGTAACACCTTAAGCGAATTCCAGCTGAGTTTTTAAGGGCAAATCTCACATCGGTTAAGTACAAGAAAAAAGTGAGGTATATAAGGGTGGGCAAGCCTAGCGAGACTCCTTTTGAGCTTATAGGTAAGTCTAGGCCTAAGAACAAAACTATGCGGGCTTAGGCCCAAAGTGGACTATATCTTTTGCATGGTTAGGAATGAGCAAATTGAATCATGGATGGAAAATTGAAAAAAAAATGGTTATGATTTTGTCAATAAAATTAATTGATGGTTTAACTATAATTAATAGTTTTAAGAGTTTTTCATACAGTTTATATTTTTTATTTCAATTTTTTGTAAAATTATAATTTGTTCTTAAATTATACTATGTTATTAATTTTAGAGAATTACAACTTAAGCTAAATAAAAAATTTAATTTTTATTAAAAATTTAATTATTATTAAATATTAGTTTAAGTTGATTGACATGTATGGTGAATTTAGCTCATTAAGATGAAATTTAATTAATTGATAAATGGAATTGATAAAAATATATTTAAATGGTTAACTAATTAATAATTAATCTATATAAACAACTCAATCTATGAATAACTTAAAAAAGATCACACATTTCTGACAATCCTAATGAAAAAAAAATAATAATAATAACAACATGCTCAATTAACAAATAAATACATTCTTTTAAATTTGGTTTTAAATAATTTTTAATAAAAATAATGTTAAATTTGATTTTAAATAATTTTTAATAAAAATAATGTTAAATTTGATTTTAAATAATTTTAAATATTATAATAATGAGGTAAATACATTTCAAATACTGTTGCAAGTCTCCATATTCATAAATTTAAATTAGAGAGCAGGAATTTTTAATTTCTACATGAGTTTTATTTCATATATTTATTGATTCCTTCTTTTGCTCTTCCTTACATATGGCTACTATAATTTGGCTGTTATTTATGCTGATTTTAATTATTGTTGGACTGCTCTACACTTGTTTATTTGCAAACTTTGATAAACCATTGTATATTCAATAAATGTAAACTATTTTATGTGAAAATTGGAGAATTTATGATTAAGTAAAAATGTCAAATTAATAATTATATTAAATATTACAAACTCAATATAGGTTGAAATATAATAGACATTGATCATAAACTATCCTCTCAATCATAGGAGATAATTTCATACCACTAAATCAAAGATTTCTCGGTAAAAAACATATTTTACATTATTGATTGAGATTGATTTATTTAATCTTAAAGAAGCAAACATAAATGATACATGCAAACTAAATTTCAATTATCTACAAAGACTATGAAATTACTTAAACCTAGATAAAAGAGCAAATATCTATGATAAAATAATAGCAATTCTCTATACTGACTTCAATGAAGTAAAACCACATCCTTCGCCAATATGGATTTATATATAAAACTATAGCCATTACTAATAATAACATTACGTAAGTCACCCCAAAGCTCACATAGAAAACACTCATGTCCATAAAGCTATTGTCTTCTTCATGATCATTAGTTGAAGTTGATGGAGGCAGCACTCTTTCATTACTAAAACTTTCAGGCAGTGGCCATCCGCAAAGGAAAGGATTACCTCGATAGCTGCTTTCATCAAATGTTTCAAATTGTGCGGCTTTTCCAAGTGTCATACCTGATAAATTATTATAGGACACATTGAAAATCTCCAGAGAATACAACTGAGTAAGTTGAGGAGGAATTTTTCCTTGCAAATTGTTATGTGAAAGATCTAGGCTCTCAATCTGGTGTAAGTTAGAAAAAGTTTTTGGAATGGTTCCTGTTAAGCAGTTATAGGATAAGTTCAACATATGGATTTCGACAAGGTTTCCAATTTCCAAAGGAATTTGGCCTGTAAACTTGTTACACGATAAATCAATCCCAGACATTAACTTAAGAATACTCATCTCATAAGAATATGAGATACCCTTTGTTGTAAATTTCAAAGGTTTCTGTACAACAGGATAAGTGTGAACTATACCTTTAGTTAGCATATACCATTGACTAGTAGATTTTAGACATGGTATAATATGACCTGAAAGATTATTGTGAGAAAGATCAATCAAACTCAATTGAACTAACTTGCAGAGTTGCATTGGTATTTGACCTTTAAATTTATTGTGACTCAAGAGGAGATAGCTCAACATAGAAAAATTACCAATCCATTTTGAAATGCTTCCACCAAAACTATTTTGGCTAAGATCCAGCACGATCAGATTTGTCAATTTTGTATTTTCTGAAAATATTTGACCTTGCAAACAGTTGTTTGAAAGCCAAAGGAAATTTAATGAGACACAACCAATGGTTAATTGCTCAGGTATACTACCTGACAATTTATTATTGGACATGTCTAAAGTTTGTAATAAACTCATATTTCCAAAGGAAGAAGGAATGATACCACTGAAGCCATTTGTAGATATGTTTAGAAATATGAGTCTTGGAAAATATGCTCCAATTTCCTTTGGAATGTAGGCATGGAATTGATTATTAGAGATATCAACCTGGGACAAATTTATGAAGGGAGAATGAATTGGTAATTGCAGAGGCCCAAAAAGCGAATTATTGACTAGATAAAGATTCTCTAGTTCTGTATTGTTCTCCAATAACCAGTAAGGAAATGATTCCATCATTTGAAAGTGTGACAAATCAACATAATGTAGGTTATGTTGATGATAGAGGAATCTGGGGAATGCTCTCCCACTATATCCAATACCAGACAAAACAAGTGTCTCCAATTGAAACTTCAAATTCCAATTAGTATCCTCCATTTCTGAACATAATTTGTTACCAGAACCGTCCAAGTATTTGAGTTTTGAATGGTTAAAAAGTGGACTGAGTGAGACTGGAATTTGGAAGAAATTGTCTGAAAGCGATAGATATTCGAGTGATGTTAAATCTCGAAACAGATAGATGTTTCCAATAAAATGATTAGAGGAAAGATCTAATTGTTGAAGAGATGTCAAATTTGCAAAACACCAAGGCAAGCTACCACTGAAATTATTGTGACTGATATCCAATTGTTGCAGATTTTTCAACTTGCACAGACCTAAAAAAAAATAGTTCATTTTTATGTATTTATAAGCTTTAAATAGAATCCTTGTGGTAGAAAATATAACTAATAGAGAGAAAAGGTTGTCCAATGTACCTTGGTTTATGGTGCCACTAAGTCCACAATGACGTAGTGATAATGTTTTAAGAGAGGTCATTGTTTCAATAGTTTGTAGAAAACTATTATTGACAGTAGAATAATTCAAGTATAAATGCTCCAAATTGTTGAAATGAAGTAACCCTACAAAAAGAAAATGAAAAGATAAGTGGGCATAACAATATAAATATTAATTTTATTTTATTTGGCCATGTACGATTTAGTTAATTTTTTTTTAAAGTACGATTTAGTTAATTAATGTCAAGTACTTGCATTCTTTATATACCAAGGCTAGTGAGTATGGAATAATTTTGTTTGCTTAAAAAAGGGGTAATTTCAACTTCAAATTTACCAAGGTAAGTATCATTTTTATCATTTTTTATCATTTTTAGTGCATAAATTTTATCATTTTTTTTATTTTACTATAAATTTTTAATTTCAGGAAAAAAATTGATATAATTTATAATGATGCCATACGACCACTTGGGCAAATACAACTAATTAAATCACATACATCATTGTCATACTAATTTTAAAAAATGAAAAAAAAAACAAATTTGAATCCTAATTTGAATTTATTAAGCATTATTGTACCAAGGTAAGTATTTTTCAAGGACTTTTTACATTTTCCAAATTTTCTATAATAAGAAGTCAATATAAGAAAATATGATTTTACTGTCTATTTAAATTTTAAATTAAAGAATAAATTTGGCTCTCTATACATGAGCTAATTTCATTTTCTATTTTAAATTTATAATTTTTTTATACTTGCTATTTATTTCTCTTACTTATCGTTAATGAAAAAAAAAGTAAGTGAAAAATTAAAATTGAAAAAGTTGATTGTACTTAAAAAAAATTATATTTTTTAAAAATGATTAATATATGATCTTTAAAGATACTCTTTAAAATAAAAAATATACTCATAGATGCTCCAAAATAGATATTTATTAAATATCAATACTGGGGTGCATTATAAGTCTATTATATATATATAATTAAAATCAATATAGAATTAATATGAACAGATATAATCATTCTACATATCATAATTGTGCACGTTTTTTAGCCATTTCCCTGAAGTTACCTTATGTATAAAGAGAATAGGAATATTCTTTGCTTAAACAAATATTGATAAAAAAAATAAATTATGTAAGTACACATCAATATATAATTTAGTGACAAATATATATATATGTTTTGAATAATATGATTCTTTCATATTCTAAAAAAAATAACACATATAAAAAAAATCAAAAGGTTAAGAGATGAAAATGCTCCAAGGCTTGAAAGTGTGTTTTTATCGAGAGAAAAAGAATCAATTTTACTAATAGGATAAAAGTTCGCAATTAATTACCTGGAGTAGTATGTAGGAAGCCCCTTAGATAAGTTAAAGACAAAAGCTTAAGAGATGGAAATGCTCCAAGGATTTGAAGAGAGTTTTTATCGAAAGAACTCTCATCCAGATACAATTCTTCCACATTAGTCAAATTATAATACCCTATTTAAAATGGTCAACAAAGCAATTTGTCATGAAAATGGTAATATTTTATTTTGGCATATCTTTATTTTTAAATAAAAATAATTTACCTTTGCTGAATATTGTTCCTGTGAAATTACTCTCTATTAGATAGAGAGTCTTGAGATAGGGCAATGTTCCCAAGGATTCTAATAGCTTGCTTCTTCCATTTATGGTGATACCATCCAAATAAAGGACACTTAAGTTATGCAAACCTAATTAAATAAGCATATTAGTTGCTTCATATTCAAAATAGAAAAAAAGCAAAAAGATTAAATTAAATAAATTAACAACACCTCCCAATTTGATATACCTCTAGAGCCCACCAATTTTGTAATTTCATTTCCACTTAGGCTCAACTCCTCTAGGTTGTTCAAGGCTTCCAATTCTAAGAAACAATAAAATAAAAATAATTACAATTTAATTTGGAACCGTTAGATCTAATTTTCTTCTTTTAAAAAAAATGATATATATTTAATAAGGGAGAAAACCATATATTAATTTAACTTTTTTGAAATTGAATGATCTTTTCAATTGGTTGAATTTGATACTAACATATATGAGAGATGAGAGAGCCCTTTAAGGAAAGATAAATTATTAATGTAGCGTAAATAATTAACACTCTAGACTCACCAACTTCAATAATTCTTCGTCACCGTATACTACTTATAAATGCAAAAGCCATATTCTTCAAGATATCAATAGTTTGAGACAAAATAATAAATTAAGTAGAAGAAAGTGAAGTTTATTACCTTTCATATCAATTGTTCCATTCAATTTATTATAGCCTAGATTTAAATATTTCAAAGATGAAAGACCACTCAGGGAAGATAAAATGCTGTTGCTGAAATTATTTTCTCCTAAATCAAGAGACTCCAAATTAGCAAGTGTTGATAGCCCTTCAAAACCTGCATTAAGTACACTTATAAAGATAAAGCTATTATTATTTTCTTCCAAATAAAGATATTTGAATTTTTAAATTTTAATATATGTGCAACATTTTTATAATTTTTTTTTTGTTGTATGATATTTTTTGTTGATTTTCTTTTTATTTTTTAAGATATTTTTGGAAAATCTGCTTAAGTATAAATAATAATCAAAAGCTCAAACCAAACATGATAGCAGACCCAATAATACTGCAAAGTTCAAACTTACCAATTTTAGAGCTCTTTCTCACCAAATCGTCTTCAACTTTTTCATGCATAACTAAAATTATAAATCTACACAACAAAATTTTCTTCATATAATAGTACTGTTTTCACATGTGAAAAATAATATAATTTTATTTTGTTTTAAATATACTTCGTCATATATGACGCTATATAAAATCTATATCATTATCTTTAGCTAGAAAATACAGTTAAAATTTTTAATAAAAAATTAGAAATAAGATTTGTATGAAAGCCAATTAAAATCTAAAAATATTAGTGATACATATTAAAAAGGTTTAAAAATAATTCATGAAATGAATCCAAATGGCAAATGTAATGAAAGATCAATTAATACCTTCGATTTCATAATTGCATCCATGAGAGTAATATTCACATATTTATAAATGCAAAAGCCATATTCAACAATATATTAATTGTTTGAGGCAAAATAAAAATTAAGTAGAGGAAGGTGAAGTTCATTTACCTTGAATATCAATTGTTCCTACCAATCTATTATTGTATAGATTTAAATATTTCAAAGATGAAAGACTACTCAGGGAAGATAGGATGTTGTTTCTGAAATTATTAAAATCTAAATTAAGAGTCTCCAAATTGGCAAGTGTTGATAACCTTTCAAAACCTGCATCAAGTACTTTTAAATTAATTGATTTTGCAAATTAATATTCACTTAATTTTGTTCATATAGTTATTATAGTAATAAAATAGAGAGATACCTTCATCCTTAATCAGTGGCGGAACCAGAAATTTACCCAGGGGGGGTCGTCGTGGATGGCGGTGGCCGGCGGCTGGCTGGGTGGGTGCTGCTGCTGCCGGCGCTGGGCTGTGTTTTGGGGTTGGGGAGAGAACAGAGAGAGAGAGAGAGGGAAGGAGAAGGGAAGAACAAGGGCTGCGTAAAACGCAGCCCTTTTTATTTTTTGAACCGGTCCAAGCGAAACGGCGTCGTTTCGCTTGGGCCGGTTTATTTTTTTTTTAAATAAACCCCTGGCGAAACGAGGGGTTTATTTATAAAAAAAAATTAGTCCCTGGCGAAACGACGCCGTTTCGCCAGGGACTAATTTTAAAAAAATAAAATTATATTTGCAGCGAGGGGTTCGTCTACCCCTCGCTGCAAACGCTCTGAAACTCAGCCCCCTTCAACGGGGGCTGAGTTTCCCAAGCCTCCACGCGGACCACACATCCCTCCTTCTGGCTGCCGGTGAGGGGGGGTCGTGTGACCCCACACGACCCCATAGTGGTTCCGCCGCTGTCCTTAATGCATCCCACAATATTGTTACCAAACAAGGAAAGATATTTCAGTTGTTGGAAAGGAAGAAACAAAGAGGCATTTAGATACCAATCTCCTAAATCCTCATAACCCCTCATGATTGAAAGATAAAGACCGGTAACTTGTCCTGTAATTTTGTTGCATTTAATCCGATAGCTATCCCAATTGCAACAGTCAATATCTAACCCCCAATATGAGTTATAGTCATTAGAGTAATTGAAGGAAGCCTTGATTTCCAATAAAGCAATTCTCTCATGCTCCAAACAACCTTCAAAAGAACTT
>CANTUV010000372.1:0-49329 GCA_947685225.1 Garcia nutans
AGGCAATGTGGAAGATATAATGATCATGGAAAAAGGTTTGTGCAATGCCATTGTTTATGTATTGTTGAGTGATAAATTGAATTGATCAATATGATTTGATGATAATGTTGATATTATATGAACTATGTTATGCTTTATGCATTGTCAATCTTATGAATTGTATTGTGCTATATGTAGATTAATGATGCATATGAATAATGACGTGTTATGTACAATGTGAAATATCATGTGATCATTGATGATGAATTACCTTAATGTTATGATTAAGGCTTGTTTGCCTAATTGATGATATAAATGTGCATTTGAATAATGAAGTGTTATATAGTGAAATGTTATAAAATGATGTGAAGTCATTGTTATTGACTATGATGATTAAAATATGAAGTGAAGCCATTGTGATTGGCTCTAATGATTCAAATGAGATATGAAGTCATTGTTATTGGCTATGGCAATTCAATTGAGAATGAAATGAGAATGAAAAGATTTTGTGTCTAATATGTTGATTCAAATTTCAGAGTTCTGGTTTTGGCGGCATGCCTAGAAAATGTGAAAAAGGTAACAGTCTTGCCGGGTTGAGGATCTCTTCAATTTGAGTGAGTTGAGGTCCAAGAGACTGGGTCTGTTACACTATATGAATTATTGATATGAAATATATGAAAAGTAACAATCTTGCCGGGTTGAGGATCTTCTCGATTTAGTCGGGTTGATGGTCCAAGAGACTGGGTCTGTTACTAGTAACAGTCTTGCCGGGTTGAGGATCTCCTCAAGTTATTGAGTTGATGGTCCAAGAGACTGGGTCTGTTACACTATCCATGGATAGAGATATGAGATATATTGCCTACGGGCTTGATCATTGTGATTATAGACCAAAGCAGTAACTCTGAACTTTGAATAACATATTAGTGTGTTGTTTGGGCCCGAGTCTGTCTTTGTTGAAATATGTGATATGCAAATGTTGAAAGATATGACTAAAGAGATCTATGGCTGCCCTCATTGGAAATGTGATTCATGGTTGATGAATTGTGAATAAAATGATGTTATGAAATATGACTTTGTAATATGTGTATTGATATATTGAAAGTGAATATGGCTTGAAGTGTTTTATTGAGATATGAGTTTATGAAAATGTTGTATGATGTGTAAAATGTATGTAAATGTGAGAATTGTTTCCATGAAAGTTTGGATATGCCAAAGAAGGGTGATTTGTTGAAAATGATGTATATGTATATGTATATGAGATAGAAATGGTAAGTATTGTATTGTGAATGTTGTATATAGATATGTGTATAATTTCTGAGATTAGTGGGATTATATGAAGAATGTTTTGAGAAAGGAAAAACGGGATAAGCGAACTATAGAACATAATGCTAAGAACGTGAGGTATGATTATTTTGTAAAGTATATTTTAATGCTTATTTGTTTTACTAAGCTTTTCTAGCTTAGCGTGGTTTTGTAATCGCGCAGGTTTTTATGCGGATGATCTAGAAGCTTAGTTGCTATGCCACGAGATGGGTAAGAGTGTCTCGAGACCAACTAGAAGGTGATGCATACATGTGTGATTTTTCATTATGCTTTATATTTTTATAAGAATAATGATTACTATAAATGTTTCTTAAATGAACATAATATTGCTTGAACTTGGATAAAGACTTTTAAATAGAAATTAAAAGTGACACTCTTATACTTCATATACGCATTGTATGTATACCAAGTATATGTATAGTGCTTATATGGAGTATGGGGGCGTTACAATTATTTTGGTATCAGAGCTTAGGTTCGAGATTCTCGGCCTAAGTGAAATTTAAAAGAAAAATTTTTGAAGAGTTAATTAAGAATTGAAAAGAAGATTTTTGAAATGCAATTGGTAAGACATGCATATGCATTCACATCTAGGTTGGTCTCGAACGTGGCATTATGTGAATTGTGATATATTTGAATTACATGAGATAAATGATAGTGTGTAAATGAGATTTCATATGAAAGCAAATTTTGAAATGTTATAATAGAGAGGTGATTGTGATATAAAGAAATGATATGGAAGGTATAAGTAAAAAGTTTGATAATTGATATCTGTTTGATATATAAAGAAATGGCTAGAAGAGTAAAGTTGGAAATGAGTTGGAACCAAATTAAGATTAAAGTATTTAATTTTTCCTCTAATATTTGAATCATTTTCCATTGAACTTTATGTTTGGATTTCTATAAAGAGGAAATATTGTCGGATGGGTAATGTGGAAAGATACATTATGTGAATGCAAAGAGTACAGTGAAATATTGAATGAGTTAATTGGTACAGATTTGGTGTGATAATGTAAGGTGTGGATATGTCAAGTTAAGGTTGGTTTAATAGGAAAAAGAGATGATGTTGGTTAAGTACGAAGTGATATGGATGTTGTTTGTATTGTTATTTTCATGCAAACATGGTGATTTCAATGATAGAAATATGATATGTTTGAATATTGTGAAAGCTCATGTTAATGGTGGAGACATGAAATATTTAGATTTTCTTTAGAATGAGCTTAATAATTGTGAAACATAAATGTTTTGATGTTGTTTTGTGGTGTATGCATATAAGATGTGTTAAAGTTAATATGAAGAGTATGAGATGAATAAATTGAAGTTTAAGTAAATTAGTAAGTTGGAATTTATAGTTTTCATGGAATGTGGATGAAGATCAATGAAATATTGATAGTTTAATGTATTTATTACATGAGATATATGAGATGTGATTGATAGTTTTGGTTTGAAATAAAAGAAAAGGAATGGAGCAAAAGAAAATGAATTACTTTAAGTAATTTGATGGAAAGGATGAAAATGATTATGAAAGATGTGTTAAAGATATTTATAAACAAATGTAAGAGAGATATCACATTGGAAATGTGATTAAGCTTCTTGTGAAATAATATTATAAGTAGAGTATGTATATTTATTGAAGTTAATGAATAACTTAAGCTATGATAAACAAAAGAGAATGATAATAGTCAAAGAAAAGTGATAAATATTAATTTGTATAAACTATATGTAAAGGGGAAATTTACTAAATTATATGATTATGTGTTTATATAAAGAGAATTTGTGAAATGAACTTTTCGATATGAATGTGACCTATGAAGGTGTATATAATATGTTTATTATTTTATACCATTACATGTTTAATGGTATTAGAAGTGAGAATGGATCTGGGTATTATTGAACAG
This sequence comes from Garcia nutans, assembly GCA_947685225.1. Classification (NCBI taxonomy): domain Eukaryota; kingdom Viridiplantae; phylum Streptophyta; class Magnoliopsida; order Malpighiales; family Euphorbiaceae; genus Garcia; species Garcia nutans. Next base: position 3,198 of record CANTUV010000372.1, read on the forward strand.
TGAAATTGTTATAGCAATAACTAAATGAGGCTATTATAAGATGTTTTGGAACTCCAAGTATTTGAGTGTGAAAATGTTTTATGTATAAATGTATAATAAGAAATTGTAAGGAAGAAATTATGTATTTGAAAATTTTAAAAGAGATGGATTGGAAATGGAGTAATGAATGATACTTGTGTAAGATTTGTATCTGATTAAAGGTTGGGAGTAGAAAATGTTAAGGGTAATATTATTGAACATGAGTTGGGTTAATGATGATCAAATCACCAAAAACCAATTGTTTTGGAGATGGAATTAAAATGTGTTAATTCTTGGTGTAAGAAAAGCTTGGGGAATATATATAAGTTTTGTGATGCAATCTAGCATTATAATTGTAAAGGTTAGAAATCGAATAATAGAAGAACAATATTGATTTACAAACCTCAAGAGTGATTGATAATTATGTTATCAGAAACATGGTTAAAAGATATGATTGGTGAAGTTATATCTTATAATTTTGATGTTAAAAATTTAATTATAATTATGAGAAGTAAAGTAAAGGAAGAGAATTGTGATAATGTTTTAAGTTATGAATTGTGAGATCGAACAATAATTATATAAATATCATGATAATAAGTGAAGTGAAGATATAATATAAGGAAAGAAATTGTAATTCTGATTGAAAGTTATACTGAATACATTTACAGTGTAAAGTGATTAAGTGAATGCACTTAAAGTTTATGGGAGTATGAATAATGTAAATTATTATGTATATATCAATAATGTTGAAAATGATATGATTGAATAATGAGATGTTCAATATAGTTGATGATATATGTGTGTATATTATTTTGATATGATAAGAAACCATGATGGTTGACAATGATGTTAGAAATAAATTATAATTGAGGTATAGCGCCTAATTGTTTATGAAAAATGAATTGTGAAAAGATAAATGAACGGACTTATCTGCCTCCTGTGAAACCATGCGGACCCAATGTGTTGGGCAACCGAACTAGGATTACCGACTTGGTTGGGGGAAGAGTTGTTTATAAAGATATAGTTGTTGGTTAAATTAATAGATTTTGAATGAGTATGAGAAATGATGCTATAATTATTGAAACAATGAAATTTATAGGTATAAGCATGATTCTTATTGATTGAATATATAAATTTGGCAAGATTACAATTTGAACATAAGTTTGACCTAATGAAATTAGATTATATTATATATATATATTGTGAAATCTAATGATAAATTTCATTAAGTTAATTGTTGACTTGAAACAAATAAGATCGAAATGTTAGTATATTGTGATAAACAGATCTATTGGTCTAAAGTTTGCTATAGTTGCGAGTCAATGTTAAGATATTAATTAATGAATTTTGAGATTAAAGTTAAGAAAATATTTCTAAGGAGATAAAGTGATAATCTGACTCCAGTACAAGATAAAGTGTATTGGAGATGTTATGAGTTATCTAAATTGCTTCGTTGAGTAAGTAATAAGATTTAAAGATATATATATATATATATATATACCTATACAATGATGAATTATGAATTTTAGAGAAGAGGATTAGCTCTAAGGGGGAGAGTAGAAGATATGAGATTTGATAAAACTATATTGTAAATGATTATCTTCATATGAAAATTACGATAGTGAATTGTGCTAAATGGGTTGTTATATTATATTGGATAATTTCGAGGACGAAATTATTTAAGGGAGAGAGAATTGTAATATCCTAAAGTATACCCTAAAAGTGTTGGGGTTACTATTGTACTTGGATTCAATGTGTGTATTGAAGGAAAGAGAAAAGAAGAAGAAAGTCAAAAGGAATTGTGTGTGGTGGAGATTTAATGGTATTAATGTTATTATTATTATTATTATTATTGTTATTATTATTATTATTATTATTATATTTATATATATATGATAAGAATGAAAGAAAGAACTAGATCTTTCTTTCTTCTTCTCCTTCGTCTTCTTTTCTTAGTGAACGAGAGAGAGAGAGAGAGAGAGAGAGAGAGAGAGAGAAGCTAGAGAGAGAAAGATGATTTTGCTTCAAATTACACCAAGGATTAAAGGAATTTAAGAGTATTGAAGATGGAGATGAAGATTTGGCAACATATTCAAGTAAGTAATCATCTCTTGAGTTGAATTTATTGATTATACTTATATCTATAAGTTTTTATTTCCTTAGTTGGATTTCTTTTGGATTTGGGTTATGTTTGGTTTGATTGGTGTGTAAGTGGATGATAACAAGAGATTGAAGTATATAAATGTGTAAAATTAACATTTAAGTGATGATGAGTTGAGATAATTGTAAGGAAAATGATGAAATGTTGATTTGGGGTTTAGTTGGATGAATTTTCGATTGTTTGGTCTTTAAATTATTGTAGGACACGGCCAAGTCATGAGAGACACGGCCAAGTTGGGGCAAATTTGAGTGTGTTGAATGAATTTTGGAGAGACACGGCCACTGACACGGCCGTGTCCCTTGCCCGTGTTCGCTACTGTCTGAATTGTGTTAAGAGACACGGCCGTGTTCCTTGCCCGTGTCTGGTACTGGATTGTTGTGTTGAAAGACACGGCCACTGCCTTGGCCGTGTCCATTGCCCGTGTTTGCTACTGCTTGAATTGGTGTTGAGTGACACGGCCACGAACACGGCCGTGTCCCTTGGGCGTGTTGGCTACTGGATGTTTAAATAGAGAGACACGGCCACAGGCTTGGCCGTGTCCCTTGAGGGTGTTAGTTTTTGTGTTTGTTAATTGTTCTTCATACATTGTTGGATCTTCAATTGTCTTTTGTACTTACATACACTTGCAACAATAATGATCCAACCAAATGTATATAGAAGATTCTACATTAATGTATAATGTAAATTGTTTTGTATATAACAATGATGGTATAGGCAATGTGGAAGATATAATGATCATGGAAAAAGGTTTGTGCAATGCCATTGTTTATGTATTGTTGAGTGATAAATTGAATTGATCAATATGATTTGATGATAATGTTGATATTATATGAACTATGTTATGCTTTATGCATTGTCAATCTTATGAATTGTATTGTGCTATATGTAGATTAATGATGCATATGAATAATGACGTGTTATGTACAATGTGAAATATCATGTGATCATTGATGATGAATTACCTTAATGTTATGATTAAGGCTTGTTTGCCTAATTGATGATATAAATGTGCATTTGAATAATGAAGTGTTATATAGTGAAATGTTATAAAATGATGTGAAGTCATTGTTATTGACTATGATGATTAAAATATGAAGTGAAGCCATTGTGATTGGCTCTAATGATTCAAATGAGATATGAAGTCATTGTTATTGGCTATGGCAATTCAATTGAGAATGAAATGAGAATAAAAAGATTTTGTGTCTAATATGTTGATTCAAATTTCAGAGTTCTGGTTTTGGCGGCATGCCTAGAAAATGTGAAATAGGTAACAGTCTTGCCGGGTTGAGGATCTCTTCAATTTGAGTGAGTTGAGGTCCAAGAGACTGGGTCTGTTACACTATATGAATTATTGATATGAAATATATGAAAAGTAACAGTCTTGCCGGGTTGAGGATCTTCTCGATTTAGTCGGGTTGATGGTCCAAGAGACTGGGTCTGTTACTAGTAACAGTCTTGCCGGGTTGAGGATCTCCTCAAGTTATTGAGTTGATGGTCCAAGAGACTGGGTCTGTTACACTATCCATGGATAGAGATATGAGATATATTGCCTACGGGCTTGATCATTGTGATTATAGACCAAAGCAGTAACTCTGAACTTTGAATAACATATTAGTGTGTTGTTTGGGCCCGAGTCTGTCTTTGTTGAAATATGTGATATGCAAATGTTGAAAGATATGACTAAAGAGATCTATGGCTGCCCTCATTGGAAATGTGATTCATGGTTGATGAATTGTGAATAAAATGATGTTATGAAATATGACTTTGTAATATGTGTATTGATATATTGAAAGTGAATATGGCTTGAAGTGTTTTATTGAGATATGAGTTTATGAAAATGTTGTATGATGTGTAAAATGTATGTAAATGTGAAAATTGTTTCCATGAAAGTTTGGATATGCCAAAGAAGGGTGATTTGTTGAAAATGATGTATATGTATATGTATATGAGATAGAAATGGTAAGTATTGTATTGTGAATGTTGTATATAGATATGTGTATAATTTCTGAGATTAGTGGGATTATATGAAGAATGTTTTGAGAAAGGAAAAACGGGATAAGCGAACTATAGAACATAATGCTAAGAACGTGAGGTATGATTATTTTGTAAAGTATATTTTAATGCTTATTTGTTTTACTAAGCTTTCTAGCTTAGCGTGGTTTTGTAATCGCGCAGGTTTTTATGCGGATGATCTAGAAGCTTAGTTGCTATGCCACGAGATGGGTAAGAGTGTCTCGAGACCAACTAGAAGGTGATGCATACATGTGTGATTTTTCATTATGCTTTATATTTTTATAAGAATAATGATTACTATAAATGTTTCTTAAATGAACATAATATTGCTTGAACTTGGATAAAGACTTTTAAATAGAAATTAAAAGTGACACTCTTATACTTCATATACGCATTGTATGTATACCAAGTATATGTATAGTGCTTATATGGAGTATGGGGGCGTTACAAAACTTTAATTCATTTTAATTCTCTTAAAAACACAGTAGCTTAAAGCCATAAAATTCCAAAACCCTAAACACATGGAATAAAGAACCTTAAATGGAAATAGTAGCTCTAATTTGAATCTTTACTTGCTTTATTCAATTTTATATTTGATTATGCTTTGATTTATTTTATATGCTTTAATTTATTTAAGTTCAATGCTTGGTTTATTTAATTTATCATGGATGGATGTTTACTTTCTATTGATGTTTAATACCTTTGATGAATGACTTATTTATGATGAATGGTTATTTACTTTTATCAATTTATTTAGATTTCCAAATGTTGTAAGAGGTATGTTTCCACTTGGTGGGTACCTCATTAGTTAAATACCATGTAATTTAAATTGCTTTACTATTTTAGAACCAATGTAAAGGACATGTTTCTACCTTTCGGTGGGTGTCCTATTTAGGCACGGGATGTAAGGACATGTTTCCATCTACGGGTGGGTGTCCATTTATTTGTTTTGCTTGAATATTGTTTTGATTTTCAATACATCGATGCTTTATCTTAATTATTGTGTGTAATATGGATAATGTTATTATATTTTAGAATTTTATAATATTAAGACCTGTAAAGGAGGCAGGTTCCAATGAACTGGGTGTTGTGGGGGTGCTGGGTGTCGACTCTATTTTCTCCGGACTTAGGTCCATGTTCTCTAAGGCCCCGAGCCTAAACAGTGCCGAAGTCGCAAGAACCATACCACCGGGAGTGGGGGCAAAAATCCCTGCTCACACATGGGAGCTTGAAGACCAAGGATTTTGCTTCTTCCATACTCTATAAATTGAAGCAATTAAGAAGTTTTAAGTGGATTTTGTGATTTCCACCAAAATTAGTAAGTTTCCATCTCTTTTCTTTGAATTCCATGGAAGATGAGATTATATGATTTTTTAGATTTTGATGTAGTATGTTATAATTTTTTGGAATTGGTGTGTATGATGTTATTTTGGGTAGTTAACAATGATTCTAAGGTTAGATTGAAGAGATGATGGAGTTTGGTTAAAGAATGGTGAAAAGAGAAAATTTAGGGTTATGAATTTTTGGGGTTTTGAAAACATGAATTTTAATTGTGCAAATTGATTCCAAATGAGTTTTTTTGATTCATAAACAAGTATTTTAAAGTCAAATATTTGATTGGTGGTGTTGGGTTGGAGTTTGAGAATGGAAGTGGAGATTTAGGGCTTTGGAAAAGTGATTTTCCAAAGTGGTTGAATTGTGAGATTTTATTTGTTTAAGCATGTTATATAGTGTTAAAAGTGATGAAAATAAGCTTGGAATGAGCAATGGATTGTGTTGGAATGGAAAACCTTCAATGGGGGAAGGTTATGCCATTTTTGAGATTTTGTGTATAAGAGTATATTTTTATTATGTAAATGATTTAAATGTATTAAAATATGTTTTTAATAATAAAAATAAACTTAAAACACTAATTTAATTGTAGTAGAATGGAATTCTAATGTTGAAGTAAGGAAAGGCTAAATTTTTGGAAATTTGTCGGAGTGATGTGTAATTATGGTTTAATGTTGGAAATGCCATTAAATGTGATACTAAATGATTATTGGCTATCACATTTGGTTTAGGCATTGAGGGAGATTAATTTGCTTCATCCAAGTGGTGAAGGGCAAGTTGGAAAGATTGGATTGAAGGTTGTTTTTAGCTTGCTTTGGGTTGCTAGTGGAGGTATGTACAAACTTTGAATATAATGTCTATATTTTCATAACATTTGGACTTAACACATTTTGGTTGAAAATTGTGTTAAGCTACTTTGTTCATTGATTGTGTATGAATAATGTGCTATGACATTTGTAATGTCATATATGTGTTAAATGCATTGTGAAAAGCAATTGATAATGGCTAATTTGTGTAACATGTGAAATATGCATATTATGTGAAAATATCCAAAGTAATTGGGTAATGTGTTGTGAATGCAAAAATGAGATATGTGTAATAATAAAATGAATTGATATTGATAAAAATGAGAAAAGCGAGAAAAAATGAGAAAAATGAGAAAGATGTGAAAAATGAGAAAAGTGAGAAAAAAATGTGAAAGAAGGCAATGTGCCTAGATTGAATATGTGAAAATGGGAAAGAGATTAATAATGAGAAATATGAATAAATTGTGTGCCTAGTATGTTATTCAATTTTCAGAGTTCTGGGTTTGGCAGCATGCCTATGATAATGTTGGGGTGAAAAGACTGGTTCGTAAGCCTCAAAAACTATAGTAGTCTAGCCGGGTTGAGGACTAAGATACTAGGGCCTAAGGGTCTAGCCGGGTTGAGGTCCAAGAGACTGGGGCTGTTACATTATCCATGGATATATATATTGCATACGGGGCTAGACACATGGTGTCATTACGGACCAAAGCAGTATCTTTGAAATTTGAATACCATATTAGATCCTTTTTGGGCCCATGCATGTCTTCGTTTTAATGTGAACTAGGAATTATGATACAATTGAGCAATATAATGTTATGAGTTGTGCTTATGAAATATTTGAAAAATATAAGAAAGTGGATTGATGTGACATCTATATGCATTGTACATTTGGTATTGCATTGAGTTATATTGTTATTATCAAAGTTTGTACCACTAGGCTTCGCTTTGTACGATTGTTTCAATCGCGCAGGTGACAGGGTAGACCCAGTTGAGCCAGAGAGTTTTTCTAGACCAGGTCGGGTCTAGGCTTGTAGTTGAGCTTGTTGAGTTGCTATCGAGATCAGAAACACTACCAGCAGCATGTATATATTTTTATGTTATTGTACATTTTGAGTATTATGCATAATATGTTATGTTTTGAATTTTATGTATTATATATTATAAAGAATGTTTTGGGTCAATATATTTGAAATGGGAGAGTAAGTGTGTTTTAAATTATATATATATCTATATATATATAAATGTTTGAGAAACTTGGTGAAATGGAGAAGTATGGTTGAGATGGTGATTTGAAATTATTTGGGAGTGATTTCTTTTTGCAGGTTGAGTGATTACTAAATTTTTGGATATCCAAATTACAGACAAAACTTTGGAGAATTTTTCCTAGAGATTTATATATATATATTATTTATTTTGGGTTCTTATAACAAGTAAAGAATATTTATATTCTATTTAATTTTTATATATTTTTAATTTGAAATTTTAAATTGGAAATGTGAAAATTTTTTATTAAACCAGTTTGTGACATTTTTGTATCGTATATGCATATTTTACATATGCTGAAAATATGTAATGTACGTATATAGGGTATAAGGGTGTTACATTAAGGCTCAAAGGGACAACTAGGAATTGATATTTAATTGGGTGGATACTAGTTGTTATCTAGCCAAACAATGCCTGAATCATCTCTCCCTTAAATAAGAAGAATTCAATTTTGCCTTGAAAGTTTGTCAAAGCATGTCCTAAGACTGACTAGGACCTAGACAAAGGTCATTATGTAGGAGCCCTCTCTAAGTGAGCATACATAACTCAATGCTATAGAATAATTCCCCCATATAGTAAAGTCATTCAAATTATAATGCATAGATATACTAATTCATGAATTATCAAGCTAGACTCATCATTGGTTGAGCACCAAAATGAACAAAGACCAATAAAAATTTAATGAAAGTAATTTATTCAAATAATTTTAAATTTGGAAAACATAATTGTTCTAATTAAATATTAAAGAAAGTAAAATAAATAGCGCAACACTCCAAGCTAAGGGAAGTTTGTCGAATAAAATTTGTCCTTATTCCAAATACTCCCGTCTTGAAAGGAGGATAAGACAAAATCTTCCTCCAATCCTTTTCCTACCACGAAGGTTGCTGGTAAAGGTACTCTTCCAAATTTAGGCAAAGGATTATTCTTAGTATTAGGCTTGTCCAGCTCAGGTAGCTTACCACTATCGATTAGATCTTTGTTCTCATGCTTCAATCGGGTACATCATCCGTCTCATGTCCTTGAGTATGATGAAATTGACAAAAAGCATTAGTGTGAGCGGGGATTTTCGCCCCCACTCCCGGTGAAATGGTTCTTGCGACTTCAGCACTATTTAGGCTCGGGGCCTTAGAGAACACGGACCTAAGTTCGGAGAAAATGGAGTCGCCACCCGGACAGGCTGGGAAAAAGAAAGGGGTGGATGACTCGATTCCTAAGGAATCTCCAACCCCCTAATGGGTTCGAAAAGTTGGGTACATGTGGGGAATGTGAGAAATGGCCCAACACTCCCACAATGCCCGGTTCATTGGAACGGGCCTCCTTTACAGGTCTTAATATTATAAAATTCTTAAATATATTAATATTATCCATATTACACACAATAATTAAAAGAAAGCATCATTATATTAAAATCAAAGCAATGTCCAAACAAAACAAATAAATGGACACCCATCCAAGGATGTAAACGTGTCCTTACATCACATGCCTAAATAGAACACCCACCAAAAGGTAGAAACATGCCCTTTACATAGGTTCTAAAATAGAAAAGCAAATTAAATTACATGATGTTTAACTAATGATGTAACATCCAAAATTTTTGAAAATTTCTAATTTTTAGAAAATTTGATAAAATAAATTATAATTTAAAAGGATAAATTAAATTAATAGTTTTAAATGAAAAATGAAGGGATTTTAAATGAAAAAGTGGAATATATATATATATGATATATATGCAAAATATACATAACATATATAAAAGTCAACACTTTTTAAAAGAAAAGGGTATTTTGGTAATTAAATCTTATAAATTCAAAATTAATAAATTAATTCAAAAACAAATTAATTTTAAATGGAAGAGGAAAATTAGAAATTTTAATTTATTAAAAAAATAATTAAATAATTAAATATTAAATTATTTTAATATATATATATATATGTGGTTAAAAAAAGATGAAAAGGAAAGAATATTAAAAAATATTCTTCTTCTTCTTCTTCTTCTTCTTCTCAAGAACGTGGCTTTCATGGATGATTGAAGACCAAGGATTTTGCTTCTTCCATACTCCATAAATTGAAGGAATTAACAAGTTTCAAGTGAATTTTTGGTGATTTCCACCAAAATTAGTAAGTTTCCATCTCTTTTCTTTGAATTCCTTGGAAATTTAGATTATGTGAGAATTTGGATTTTTATGTAGGATGTTATAATTGTTGGAATTGGTGTGTATGATGTTATTTTGGGTAGCTAACAATGATTCTAAGGTTAGATTGAAGTGATGATGGAGTCTGGTTAAAGAATGGTGAAGAGAGAGAATTTAGGGTTATGGATTTTTGGGGTTTTAAAAACATGAACTTTAATTATGCAAATTGATTCCAAAATGAGTTGTTTTGATTCATAAACAAGTATTTTAAAGTCAAATATTGGATTTGGTGGCGTTGGGTTGGAGTTTGAGAATGGAAGTGGAGATTTAGGGTTTTGAAAAAGTGATTTTCCAAAGTGGTTGAATTGTGTGATTTTATTTGTTTAAGCATGTTGTTTAGTGTTAAAAGTGATGAATATAAGCTTGGAATGAGTAATGGATTGTGTTGGAATGGAAAACCTTCAATGGGGGAAGGTTAGGCCATTTTTGAGATTTTGTATATAAAAGTGTATTTTTATAATGTAAATGATTTAAATGTATTAAAATATGTTTTTAATAATATAAATAAACTTAAAACACTAATTTAATTGTAGTAGAATGGAATTCTAATGTTGAAGTAAGGAAAGGCTAAAGTTTTGGAAATTTGTAGGAATGATGTGTAATTATGGTTTAATGTTGGAAATGCCATTAAATGTGATACTAAATGATTATTTGCTATCACATTTGGTTTAGGCATTGGGGGAGGTTGATTTGCTTCATCCAAGTGGTGAAGGGCAAGTTGGAAAGATTGGATTGAATGTTGTTTTTAGCTTGCTTTGGGCTGCTAGTGGAGGTATATACAAACTTTGAATATAATGTTTATATTTGCATAACATTTGGACTTAACACATTTTGGTTGAAAAATGTGTTAAGCTACTTGGTTCATTGATTGTGTATGAATAATATGCTATGACAATTGTAATGTCATATATGTGTTAAATGCATTGTGAAAAGCCATTGATAATGGCTAATTTGTGTAACATGTGAAATATGCATATTATGTGAAAATACCCAAAGTAATTGGGTAATGTGTTGTGAATGCAAAAATGAGATGTGTAATAATGAAATGAATTGATATTGATAAAAATGAGAAAAGTGAGAAAAATGAGAAAGATGTGAAAAATGAGAAAAGTGACAAAAAAAATGTGAAAATAAGGCAATGTGCCTAGATTGAATATGTAAAAATGAGAAAGAGATTAATAATGAGAAATATGAATAAATTGTGTGCCTAGTATGTTATTCAATTTTCAGAATTCTGGTTTTGGCGGCATGCCTATGATTGCCTACGGGCTAGACACTGGAATGGTGAAAAGACTGGGTCGTAAGCCAGGCCAGCTGATAAATATGATGTTTTTGGGGTGAAAAGACTGGGTCGTAAGCCTCAAAAATTGTAGCAGTCTAGCCGGGTTGAGGACCAAGATACTGGGGCCTAAGGGTCTAGCCGGGTTGAGGTCCAAGAGACTGGGGCTGTTACATTATCCATGGATATATATATATTGCCTACGGGGCTAGACACATGGTGTCATTATGGACCAAAGCAGTAACTCTAAAATTTGAATAGCATATTAGATCCTTTTTGGGCCCATGCTTGTCTTTGTTTTTCTGTGAATTATGAATTATGATACAATTGAGTAATATAATGTTATGAGTTGTGCTTATGAATTATTTGAAAAATTTAAGAAAGTGTATTGATGTGACATCTATATGCATTGTACATTTGGTATTGCATTGAGTTATATTGTTATTATCAAAGTTTGTACCACTAGGCTTCGGCTTAGCGCGATTGTTTCCATCGTGCAGGTGACAGGGTAGACCCAGTTGAGCCAGAGAGTTCTTCTAGACCACGTCGGGTCTAGACTTGTAGTTGAGCTTGTAGAGTTGTTATCGAGATCAGAAACACTGCCATCAACATGTATATATTTTTATGTTATTGTACATTTTGAGTTTTATGCATAATATATTATGTTTTGAATTTTACATATTGTATATTATAAAGAATGTTTGGGTCAATGTATTTGAAATGCGAGAGTAAGTGTGTTTTAAATTATATATATCTATATGCATAAATGTTTGAGAAAATTGGTAAAATTGAGAAGTATGGTTGAGAGGGTGATTGGAAATTTTTGGGAGTGTTTTCTTTTTGCAGGTTGAGTAATTGCGAAATTTTGGGATATCCAAAATACAGACAAAATTCTGACAAATTTTTCCCAGAGATTTATATATATATATTATTTATTTTGGGTTCTTATAACAAGTAAATAATATTTATATTCTATTTAATTTTTATATATTTAGAATTTGAAATTTTAAATTGGAAATGTAAAAAAAAATTAGTAAATCCGTCTGTGACATTTTTGTACCATATATGCGTATTTTACATATGCTAGAAATATGTTTTGTAAGTATATAAGGTATAAGGGTGTTACAAATGAGGTACCCACCAAGTGGAAACATACCTCTTACAACTTTTGAAAATCTAAATTAATTGATAAAAGTAAATAATCATTCATCATAAACAAATCATTCATCAAAGTTATTAATCAAAATATAAAATAAACATCCATCCATGATAAATTAAATAAATCAAGTATTAAAAATAAATTAAAGCATAAGAAATAAATCAAAGCATAATCAAGTATGGAATTTAATAAAGCAAATAAAAGTCCAATTATGGCCACTGTGACTTTTTATGGAATTAAAATAAATTAGGGTTTTATGTTTTAAAGGGTTGGTAAGACTCTTTGATTAACAAAATTAATGTTTGAATGATGAAATCATGAAACTAGGATTTTAAACACTTCAAAATACTTTAATTTGTGATTTTTGGTTATTGGGTTCCTAAGGCACTGTGTAAAATTTAGGTTTTAATGTTTTTATGTTCTTTAATGTTTTAAAAGGATTATGGTTCATAAAAATTAGGGTTTAAGGTTTTAAAAGGGTTAGTGTTCATTATTTGGAATTTTGGAAGTTGAATTTGGATTTGATATTTTGGAATTAGGGTTACGGGTTGTCATTTTAATCTTAGGGATTGGAAGACAATTTAATATTTTATGGAATTTTATGAATTTAAGCAAGTGAATTAAAGTTTTTATAACTAGAAAAGATGTTTTAGAATACTTTTTGAAGGAAAAAGTACCAAGTTTAAAGTTTTGAAAGAAACAGAATTTGATTTTGGTTTTGTTGAAGAATATGTTTAATTAGAGTTTTAAGGTTTTTAAGAAGAAAAAATAACAATTTAAAGCCTTTTGGAACGAAATAAGGTTTTTTTTACTAAATTAAAGTTCAAAGGTTTTTAATTTTGATTTCATAAATTTGCTACTGTGTAAAAAAAATAATTAAAGAAAATTAATTAACACATACCTTCTTTTGATGATTTCTCCAAAAACAATTCTTCCTGGATGAACTAGCTCCAAAGACAAGCCTTTTTTTGCCTTTGAATCCCCTAAATCGTGCTGCTGTTGTTCCAGAAAAGAGTTGAATTGAATTTCTCCTTTTCCTTCCTTGATTTGGTTTCAAATTTTCCAAACTGCTCTTGGATTTTTGCCTTCCCTTAAATTAATTGCCTTTTGTCCTTATTTATAGTGGTTTGAGGTTGTTTATTCCTAATTAGCTAAGGTAAGTAATATTAATAAAAAAAAAAGAAACCAAAACCTAATTGGATTAGGTTTTGAAAAATTTGCGTCGAAAAATTTGCGCTGCCGAAAAAAAACTGCTGCGGAAAAACTGCGCTGGCGAAAAAATCTGCCGCAGCTGGCTGAGGCAGCGCGCGCGGAGCAGGCCCGTAAGCTATTTCGCAGGCAGAAAATTTCTGCGTGAGAAATAGCATAGTGATTTCGCCCGCAGGAATTTCCTGCGGGCGAAATGCCCAAGGGCCCGCGCAATAATTTTTTCGTCGCCAATTTTTCCAACTCCGATTTTTATTTTTATTTTTATTTTTTGACTTTTATTTTTTTATTTCTATTTTTTATTAATAAAAATTAGATACTAAAGCAAAAATTATTTAATAAAAATTATTTTAGACCAATTAGACAACAAAAATCATTTTAGACTAAATAAAACATATTGGACCGGATTGGGTCAAAAATTAAGGGTCTACAGTTTGCCCCCTGCTTGAATGATCTAAAACCTTAGTGAAAGAGAGTGAAAAGCAATAAGACTTAATTTTGATGAAGCGGTTGTGGTTTTGGGTTATGAACCGGTTCGATGTCTGGACTCAAGGATAATTCTTGGTTCTGGACCTAAAAAAAATTTGGGTTCTAGACCCGGTTCGAGTTCTGGACTCAAGGATAATTCTAGATTCTGGACCTAAGGAAAATTTGGGTTCTGGACCCGGTTCGAGTTCTGGAGTCAAGGATAATTCTAGGTTCTGGACCTAAGGAAAATTTGGGTTCTGGACTCGGTTTGAGTTCTGGACTCAAGGATAATTCTAGGTTCTCGACCTAAAGAAAATTTGGGTTCTGGACCCGGTTCGAGTTCTGGACTCAAGGATAATTTTAGGTTTTGGACCTAAGGAAAATTTGGGTTATGGACCTAGTTCGAGTTCTGGACTCAAGGGAGATTCTAGGTTCTGGACCTAAGGAAAATTTGGGTTCGGGACCCGGTTCGAGTTCTGGACTCAAGGATAATTCTAAGTTCTGGACCTAAGAAAAATTTGGGTTCTGGACCTAGTTCGAGTTCTGGAGTCAAGGGAGATTCTAGGTTCTGGACCTAAGGAAAATTTTGGGTTCTGGACCCGAGAGATTTGGATACTCGATCCTAAACTAGACTCGGATACTCAATCCTATCTAGATTCGAATACTTGATCCTAAACTGGATTTGGATACTCGATCCTAACTGGATTTGGACACTCGATCCTAAACTGGATTGGGATACTCGATCCTGACTGTATTGGGATACTCAGCCCTAAATTGATTTGATTTGGGTACTTGGATTCGAGATCGGGCACTTAGACCCAAGATTGGGTACTTGGACCTAAGCTTGAATTGACTTGGGTACTTGGACCCGGGATTGATTTGATTTGGGTACTTGGACTCGAGAATGAATTTGACTAACCTTTTATCAGTTGAGAAGTCTGACTGCTCCAGATGTTCTATGCATTGTGATCCTTCACCCTCAGAATGGATCTTCACCCTCGGAGATCGAGTCTTCACCCTTGAAAATGGATCTTCATCCTTGGAGATCGAGGTCTTCTTTGTTCTTTGAAGATGGGAGTGACACGGCCAGTGGCTTGGTCGTGTCTCCTGGATGTATCAACTTCTGTGTCTTTTCTTTCTTTGCTCGGTCCTTCTTGACATTGCCCCTTAGGAGAGACACGACCAGTGGCTTGGCCGTGTCGCCTGCCCGTGTCATGTTATGCTAAGATTTCTTTTGAGGTGACACGGCCAAGATCAATTTGGCTTGGCCATGTCTTACTTGATTCATGCTCTTCTTTCCTTGTTTTGATCTTCGAACGGAGTTTTTTGCACTTTAACCACTTTTTCCTTGCAACTGCTTTTTCTTTCTTTGATTCTTTAATGATTGTTGCAGGCTGTTGGCTCGTTTGATCATGAGACTGGACCTTCTTTCGCTGCCCCTTCATTTGCTCATTCTAGCCTGTCGGATACGCCATCTCATCCGCAGGGTATCGATGTGAACTAGCTGATACGTTCCTCATTTCATAAAAGTTTATGCTTTGCTCTTACCTTTTTCTCTCTTGGCTCACAGCAGATGCTTGAAGAACAAAATAAGAAACTTCAAGAAGAGTTGGCTGCAAGTCGTCAGCAAGCTTCTCATTTTGAAAGTTTATATCATCAATCTGAACAAAATTTCCATGACTTTCGATTTCAAGGAATGAGGGATCCTAGTGCTTCTTCATCAAGAGGCCCCCAGACTGATGACCATGAGATCCTTTCGTCTACTTCTGATGAGGACCATGACAAATCGAAACTCCAAGGCAATAGGGATTTTAGTGCTTCTGCTTTGGATGATCCCGGGATGAGTAATTTGCCCCCTCCTCTAACAGGCGATGATTTTTTCAAGTCTTTATTTGGTGACCTACCACCACCCTCTTAGTAATATGTAAATATTGTAACTCTCTTTTTTTTCGTATTTTTTTTCTTTTGTTGCTCTAACTTTTGCCTAGTCCGCCCATGCGGATTTTTGAAACTAGCGAGCTATCCTAATTTTTGCCTAAGCTACCCTTGCGGGTTTTCAACTCAGTGGACTTTTTTCTTTTTTTTTCTTAATTCTTTCTTCACAGATTTGGCTTCAGAAGCGTCTTTGTTTGCTTGATACCCCCTCCATGCATTTTGCCAGATACCTACCACATCATCATTCGACCAGGAAGCTACTCCATCCTGCTTCTTCATATGCTGACTGGGTTGACTGGATCTACTCACGCTCTAAAGTCAATATCCGTTGGTTGGTACCTTGGTGGAAGATCTCTCGTATCACCCTGTGGACATACTTGATGTACGTTCCTCTTGCTACTCTTCGTCAAGGTACATGCTATGATCCTCGCTGACTTGGGCGTCAGTATGGAGCTGAGCCTCGTGATTCTGACTTTGCTCCTGACCTAGATATGCCTTGCTTGACTGAAGCATACTTGGATCGGTTAAGGCAAAGCTGGCCTGCACGTTACACTTATAGACTGCCATAGATTTTACATTTGTCAATTCAAAAAGTGTTTTGTTAGGATGAAAAATAACTAAAGTAATAAAAGATGCTTCTTTTCCATTTATAATTTGTCATCACCTTTTGCAATTATGATTATTTATTTCATCCGTATCTGGTCAAATACTTATAACAGTGCACATAGAACAAATTTAATTATTAATTCTATTTTATTAAATTGGGGAACAACCAAACATAAAGCCAGCATACACAAGATCACTCATGTTGCCAATTAGCCCTTTCAAGTTTTCTAATTGACGATTTTCTCTCATTTAGCCCTAATTGTTGCCTAGCTCTCCCTTTCGGGTTTTCGGAACTAGCGGACTGCTCTAACTTTTGCCTAGGCTGCTCTTTTTGGGTTTTCGACCTAGCGAGCTCTTTTTTCTTTTTCTTCTTTTTCTTCTTTTTCTTCCTATCATACATAAAACCTCTTCAACCTGTCAATTTTTACTGGCTCACTAAATTCATTCCCATCCATGTCTGACAACTTCACCGCATCTTTGCTCATGACTTGTTTCACGACATATGGCCCTTCCCAGCTAGGTCTGAACTTCCCTCTTGGATCAGATACATTAGGTTTACATTGATTCAATACCAAATCCCCAACTCTGAATTTTCTTATTTTAACCCTTCTATTGTAGGCCCGAACTATCTTCTTTTGATACAGTCGGTGATGATATAGTGCCTTTAACCTTCTCTCTTCTAATAGAGCTAATTGTGTGTATCTGCTCGCTACCCATTCCATTTTAGGCAGTTCAGCTTCCAAGACTACTCTCAGTGATTTGATCTCAATTTCAATTGGCAATACCGCTTCCATCCCAAAAACCAAAGATAACGGTGTCATCCCAGTAGGTGTTCGCACACTTGTCCTATATCCCCATAAAGCAAAGGGAAGCATTTTCGACCAGTCCCTGTAAGTCTTGGTCATCTTGGACAGAATTTGCTTAATTGTCTTGTTTGTTGCTTCCACGGCACCATTAGCCTTTGGTCTATAAGGAGAGGATCGATGATGATGGATTTGGTACTTGGAGAATAAATCCTTAACTACTCCTTGAAACTATACCTCGTTGTCTGATATCACACTGTGCGGGACCCCATATCTACAAATGAGATTCTTTTTGATAAACCTAGCCATTTGACTTGCACCCAGCTTGTTGAAAGATTCAGCTTCGACCCATTTTGAAAAATAATCAACTGCTGCTACAATGAAACGGTGACCGTTTGTGGCTGTCGGATGTATCTCTCCTATAATGTCGATACCCCAGGTGGCAAATGGCCAGGGTGAAGACATTGAATGTAGTTCTTTAGGAGGCATATGATTCAAGTTACCATACATCTGACATTGCTGGCACTTCTTTACAAATTCAATACAGTCCTTCTCCAAGGTCAACCAATATTAACCTTGTCAAATAATCTTCTTAACTAGGGCCAAACCACTCATGTGCGGACCGCAACTTCCCGCATGTATTTCAGACATGATGCGCTCCCCTTCAGGCTTTCTTAAACATCTCAAATGCACTCCATCAAGCCATCTTTGGTATAACTCTCCATGGAAGGTGATGTATTGCAATGACCACCTCCTTATGGCTCTTCTCTCTTTCTTTGTTGCCCCCGGCGGGTATTCTCTTTCCTCTAAAAATCGCCTTATAGTATCATACCATGCATCATGGTCCGTATCAACTTCCATGATTGTCTCATATTCATAGCAAGGAGTGGATGAACTGGTCAAGATCAGAGGCTTAAGGAATAGTCTGGCAGGATTTTCCCATACCGAAGCCAATGTGGCTAGAGCATCAGCCATCTGATTTTCTTCTCTTGACAGATGTATAAACCTACACTCCTTAAAATTCTTCTTCATCATGGTCAGGTAACGGTGGTATGGTTTTAATTTTTCCTCTTTCAACTCCCACTCTCCATTTTGGGATACTACTAGCAAGGAATCACCATAAACTTCTACCTTATCCACCTTCATAATCATTAGGGTTTTCAAACCAAAAATACACGCTTTGCACTCCACCATGTTATTGGTTGCCCTAAATTTCAACTTCTTGGCTAAAGGGATAAGTTCCCCTTCGGGCGATTCTAGTATAACTCCCAAACCTGCTCCTTTCCTGTTTACCACTCCATCAAAAATACATTTTCCACCCTTGTACTTCAATTACTTCTAAATGTTCATCTGGAAATTCCAAGATTATCTCTTCACTTTCTGGTAATGGTTGTTGAGTCAGGAATTTTGCCACCGTTCTACCCTTGATTGTTTTCCTGGTTACATATTCAATCTCAAATTCTTCCAATATTATCAACCATCGACCATATTTCCCAATTAAAGAGGGTGTCTCCCTTAAGTACTTCATTGGATCCAACCTGGAAATTGCTTGCACACTATACGATTGAAAGTAATGTCGCAACTTCTTAGAAGAACAAACCACGGCTATACATGTCTTTTCGATGATACTATACTTAATTTCATAAGGTAGGAGCTTTCTACTCAAATAGTAAACGGCATGCTCAATCCCCGACTCATCTGATTGGGCTAGCATGGCTCCTATCGACTCTTCTTCTACTGCTAAGTATAGTAATAGAGGTTTCTCTGGTTTAGGTGGTTTCAAAACAGGTGGATTCAATAAATACTCTTTTATTCGGTCAAAGGCCTTTTGACATTCTTTGTTCCATACAACCGGCTGATTCTTTCTAAGCAATTTGAAGATAGGCTCACAGATTGTTGTGAGCTTTGGTATAAATCTGCTAATGTACTACAGTTTACCAATGAATCCACGAACTTCTCTCTCCGTCTTTGGGGCTAGCATATCCCTTATTGCTTTGACTTTGTCAGGATCAATCCCAATACCATTCGGACCAATTACATGTCCCAATAATTTTCTTGAAGTAACACCGAAAACACACTTCTTCGGGTTTAATCTCAGCTTATACTTCAAAGCTCTATCGAAGAATAATTCTAAATTCTGGAAAAGTTGCTCCCTTGTATCCGACTTCACCATCATATCATCAACATATACTTAAACTTCTTTGTGCATCATGTCATGAAATAGTGTGGTGGCCATCCTTTGGTAGTTGCTCCAGCATTCTTTAAGTCGAAAGGCATCACCCTATAACAAAATATACCCTATGTAGTAGTGAAGGCAGTTTTGACTTTATCCTCTTGGGCCATTAACACTTGATTGTATCTGGAAAATCCATCTACAAACGAGTGTAGCATGCTAGAGGCCACACTATCAATGAGAACATCTATATGAGGTAAAGGAAAATCATCCTTAGGGTAGCTTTATTTAAATCTCTATAGTCCACGCAGACCCTTATCCTTCCATCTTTCTTTGGCACGGGTACTATATTGGCTAACTAATCTGGATATTCTATCACTTTAAGGAACTTCACTCGTATTTGCTTAGTGACCTCTTCTTTAACCAACTCAGCCCACTCAGGTCTTAGTCGCCTAAGCTTTTGTTTGACAGGCTTAATATGAGTGTAAGTAGGAATATGATGCTCGGCTATGTCTCGATCTATCCCTGGCATATTCTCATAAGACCAAGCAAACACTTCTTCATATTTTTTGAATAATTTTTTAAATCTCTCTCTCTCATCAGGAGTAAGGTCGGATGCTATGCTAATGTTTTTAGGATTTTCAATTATTCCCAAATTTAATGATTGCGTGTTAACAGAATTAATATTAAAGATGCTCATGTAATTGCTATTTGAATGTATGCAACCATCAGGAGAAACATCACACAAGTAAGAAAAATCAAACTTTATGGCATTCATTTTGGAAAAGAAAATATCATCATCCTCATACAAAGCAGACAAATTAAAATCAAAATCAAAATCATTGTTCTCATAATCATAAAGCAGGATGTCTTTAAACTTTTCTTCAACTAGGGCAGCAATCTCTTCTGGAGTCTTCTCGGTTTTCAGGGCAGCTTCATTCTTCTCTTTGTTGATTGATAGGGTGAACTCTTTCTTCACTTGCTCCACTAGCTCAGCAACATCTGCAAAAATTTCAAAACCAGGGATTAACTTACCCATGAACATGATTGGCTTAGGCTTTCCTTGGAGTGGTCCCATATCTGGAGCTTTGACAAAAATCTCTTTGAGCGGTGGGAAGCTCATCTTCTCATTCTTTGGTTGAACATCATTGGCTTCATCATATCCCAACCCCTTCTTGAAAGCTTGAGTTCAAAAATCTGGCAACTTTGTTAAACCGGCCTTACCCTTTCCAAGACCAGCTCTGGGAAGGTAGTTCATGTTCTTCATCATATTCAAGACTTTGGAGTCCACTGCTTCATCATCAGAAATTACAGCTACTTGAAAACCATTGAGAGGCCTCTCAACCATTAGAGCGTTAACAATCTCATTATCTTAAGCTTCAATGACCACTGTTTCATTTCCATTGGGGAATTTGATCTTTTGATGAAAGGTGGAAGGAACTCCACCAAGAGGGTGAAACCATGGTCACCCCAAGAGCAAGGCGAAGGTAACTGTTATATCTAAAAGAACAAACTCAAGAATAGATTCAATTGGACCAACCTTGACGGTCACTTTGAAAGTTCCTTCTGCATGCCTCTTAGTGTTGTCATAAGCACGAATTGTCACCTCGGTTGGGTTTAGATCTCTCGTTGACATGGCTAACTTTGGCAATATCTTAAGTGGACAAACATTTATGGTGTACCCATCATCGACCATTACACATGGAGTCCTCTTCCCATTGACTTCTATTTTGATAAAGAGACCGCATCTGAAAAAGAAACTGCTCCCATACTAACTTCACTCTTTTCTTAGATCTCCTCACATTTCATTACTTCCCTAATTTTTATGAAGTTGATCAACTCCTCCAGTGTTGTAGAGGTAGAAATTGGCATGCTAGCTAAGGCTTTGGCCATAGTTTCTCGGTGCTTTTTAGAAGTAGCTAACAAGTCCCAAATGCTAACACTTGCTTGGGTTCTTTTCAATTGCTTGAGCACAGCATCATCTTCTTCCACTTCAACTTCCTTCCCCTTATTAGTTTCTATCTCCTTAGGTGGTGGCCTTGCGTAAGGCTTACCGGATCTAGTATTCATCACCTCATCTTCTTCGGGCTCGGACTAAGTCCACTCCTCTTTTTTGGGTATAATATCATCATCACTATCACTTGAATCCCAAAACCCGTTGACAACACAAATTGCTACTTCTTCACTCATCATAGCTTGTTCAAGTGCCTCTTCTTCTTTGGTTGCTTCTCCACCCACATCTTGAAAGGAAGACATGACAAAGTCCTCATGCAAACCTCCTCCAATCATGAAGGTTGCCGGTGGTGGTACCCTATTGAATTTGGGTAATGGGTTGTCTTTAGTGTTTGGCTTATTGGGCTCGGTTAGCTTCCCATTATCAATTAGGTTTTGGATCTCATGTCTCAATCTTACACATCTATCCGTGTCATGCCCTTGCATTTGGTGGAATTGACAAAATGCTTTGGTGTCAAAATTAGGTGGGAGAGGGATAGGCAAAGGACGAGGATTTAAGGGTTGTAGTAATCCTTTTCTTTGAAGCTTATTGAGAACCCAAGACATCAGCTTTCCCAATTCTAAAAATTGTCTCCTTGTCCCTTGGTTAGTAGCATTAACAGTGACGGCCTTTTGCATGCTCTGGCTACCAGGTTGATAGCTCCCTTTCTCATTCCTTTTTGTTACAAATCGACTCTTCTCCCTTTCCCATTCTTCAATTTGCAAACCAGCTTGAAGAAGGTCTTTGAAATCACGGATGAGTGTATGGGACATCCTCTCATGAAGACTAGGCAACACCACTCTCACAATCATCCTTATTTGATCGGATTCATCGGGCCTCTTATTGAGTAAAGCGGCCTTGTTTCTCCATCGCTTGACATAGTCCACAAAATTCTCATTTGGCCTTTGCCTTATGGACTCCACTTCTATTAAAGTAACTTCTAACTCAACAATATATCCATATTGTTGGATGAAGGCTTTTTAAAATAGATCCCAACTCTTTTGTGTTCCATCATCTAAGGTATTGAACCAATTTTGGGCAACAGGGTCCAATGAGAGCATAAAGTACCTTAAGGTTTGAGCATTAGTAGCTCGGGTAGATTGCATGGTAGTGATATACAACTTCACATGAAGATGGGGATTTCTAATGCCATTGTACTTAGCAAAGGAAGGCATCTTGAATTTATAAGGGACCTCTTCATCTTGTTCAAATAGTTTGTCGATCTCAGACATCTCTTCGGTTTTCAGCTTCTTCTCAAATTTCTTTTCTAAATCAGCAATCATCTTTTCAACATCGGATGTCTCGGTCTTTTCAATAGTTGCCTTCTCAACAGCCTTCGGTTCTTTCTTCTTTTCTTGAACCTCTTGGTAGTATTGAGCCCAATCATCATCATCATCAATGATCACCTTTTCATCATCAAAAACCACTTCACTAACTTTGGCCTTCCCTTTGTCCTTTGGTCTCTTAGTGCTAGCAGATGCTTCGGCATGGTTTTCTAAGATTGCAGTCAATCAGCTCTTTATGGTCTCAGCTAGGGCCTCTTTGATTTCTTCCATCTTGGCATTAATGGCTTCATCCACCATGCTTTGAATTTGTTCGGGCTCCATTGCTTTAGGTGAGCAAGTGATTGAGTCTTTGCTAGATACTTCATCTCCGGCATAGGTCGGATTGTTGTAAGCTTTAGAACTATAGTAATCCAGGGCTGTGAGCCAGAGAGGATCAATGATATGAGATGCAAATGTATGCATGTATGCATGTATGCACAATCAACCAATAAACAAGTGTAATTAGGATAATCCTTCCAACCTTATAACATCCACACACGAATGGCGAGTCTCTTTTTCCTAGGTATATGGTAAACAAAATACCAACACGGGGTATCTTGCTTTCGAATAATTGCCTCGGATGTTTCAACCAATAGTTATATCTTCGAAAGTCAAAATCCATCCATGATAATTCCCATTAATTAGGTTTTAATCCATCCAATCAATTAAAGTAGCTTTTATGCTATATTGGATTAAAAATAAATTAAGATGTTTATTATAGATAGATTTCTCACTTGAAAAGAGTAACTAGTGGTTCATGCCAAAAATAAGCCCATGGTTAATTTATTCTTAGTGTAAACTAGGCCCACAATTGATTTTTGGTATTTCATAATTGACCTAAATATTTTTGCAAGCTCTTTATAAGAAAAGGTTGGGTGAAAATAGTTTTGTTTCTAAGCCCATTGTAAAAGATTTTAGAAAAATGGATTTTGGGCTTAGTATTTGGGCCATGGGCCAAAGAATTTTTTTTATTTGTTTTTAGAAAAAGTCTTATGTCCAAAGACCATCTTGGAAAAATTTTGAAAATAGTTTTGGACCTTTGGATTTTAAAGAAAAATTTATTTTGAGCTTACAATATACATAGGTCATATTAGAAAAAGAACAAACCAAATAGGCCATGATTTAGACTAAGATAAACTAACCATAGTCAAACAACATGCATTTAGGGTAAAACCTAAGGAAAGTAACTAGGCCAATTACATGAGCTTTAGTCTTTGGGTTAAAAAGGCTTAGGTTCCCATAGCAAGATCTCCATACCTTGAGTGAAAGTATGGTATCCCTTACATAACATAACACAGGTAACACGAGCATCCTAACTCACGCACACAATGCAATCTAATATGATGCAATGGATAATATCATTATAAGAAAGAAAAGAATAATATAAAGACCATCGGAATCAACTTCTCTTATCCCCAGTGGAGTCACCACTGTAAACGGGGATTTTTGCCCCCACTCCCGGTTGAATGGTTCTTGCAACTTCGGCACTGTTTAGGCTCGGGGCCTTAGAGAACACGCACCTAAGTCCGAAGAAAATGGAGTCGCCACCCGGACGGGCCGGGAAAAAGAAAGGGGTGGATGACTCGATTCTTAAGGAATCTCCAACCCCCTAATGGGTTCAGAAGTTGGGTACGTGTTGGGAAGGTGAGAAATGGCCCAGCACCCCCACAACACCCGGTTCATTGGAACCGGCCTCCTTTACAGGCCTTAATATTATAAAATTCTTAAATATAATAACATTATCCATATTACACACAATAATTAAAAGTAAGCATCATTATATTAAAATCAAAGCAATGTCCAAACAAAACAAATAAATGGACACCCATCCAAGGATGGAAATGTGTCCTTACATCACATGCCTAAATAGGACACCCACCAAAAGATAGAAACATGCCCTTTACATAGGTTCTAAAATAGAAAAGCAAATTAAATTACATGATGTTTAAATAATGAGGTACCCACCAAGTGGAAACATACCTCTTACAACTTTTGGAAATCTAAATTAATTGATAAAAGTAAAAAATCATTCATCATAAAAAAATCATTCATCAAAGCTATTAATCAAATTATAAAATAAACATTCATCCATGATAAATTAAATAAATCAAGTATTGAAAATAAATTAAAGCATAAGAAATAAATCAAAGCATAATCAAGTATGGAATTGAATAAAGCAAATAAAAGTCCAATTATGGCTACTGTGACTTTTTATGGAATTAAAATAAATTAGGGTTTTATGTTTTAAAGGGTTGGTAAGACTTTTTGATTAACAAAATAAATGTTTGAATGATGAAATCATGAAACTAGGGTTTCAAACACTTTAGAATACTTTAATTTGTGATTTTTGGTTATTGGGTTCCTAAGCTACTATGTAAAATTTAGGTTTTTATTTTTTTTATGTTCTTTAATGTTTTAAAAGGATTAGGGTTCATAAAAATTAGGGTTTAAGGTTTTAAAAGGGTTAGTGTTCATTATTTTGAATTTTGGAAGTTGAATTTGGATTTGATATTTTGGAATTAGGGTTAAGGGTGGTAATTTTAATCTTAGGGTTTGGAAGATAATTTAATATTTTATGGAATTTTATGAATTTAAACAAGTGAATTAAAGTTTTTATAACTAGAAAAGATGTTTTAGAAGACTTTTTGAAGGAAAAAGTACCAAGTTTAAAGTTTTGAAAGAAACAGAATTTGATTTTGGTTTTGTTGAAGAATATGTTTAATTAGAGTTTTAAGGTTTTTTAAGAAGAAAAAATAACAATTTTAAGCCTTTTGGATGATAAACCAACGAAATAAGGTTTTTTTTTTCTTTAGAAAAACTAAATTAAAGTTCAAAGGTTTTTAATTTTGATTTCATAAATTTGCTACTGTGTAAAAAAAAAACAATTAAAGAAAATTAATTAACATATACCTTCTTTTGATGATTTCTCCAAAAACAATTAAAGAAAATTAATTAACATATACCTTCTTCTTGGATGAACTAGCTCCAAAGACAAGCCTTTTTTGCCTTTGAATCCCCTAAATCGTGCTGCTGCTGTTCCAGAAAAGAGTTGAATTGAATTTCTCCTTTTCCATCCTTGATTTGGTTTCAAATTTTCCAAACTACTCTTAGATTTTTGCCTCCCCTTAAATTAATTGCCTTTAGTCCTTATTTATAGTGGTTTGAGGTTGTTTATTCCTAATTAGCTAAGGTAAGTAATATTAATAAAAAAAAAATCAAAACCTAATTGGATTAGGTTTCGAAAAATTTGCATCGGAAAATTTGCGTAGCCGAAAAAAAAATGCTGCAGAAAAACTGCGTTGGCGAAAAAATCTGCCGCAGCCAGCGCCGAGCGGGCCCGTAAGCTATTTCGCAGGCAGAAAATTTCTGCGTGCGAAAAGCATAGTAATTTCGCCCGCAGGAAATTCCTGCGGGCGAAATGCCCACGGGCCCGCTCGACAATTTTTTCATCGCCAATTTTTTTCGACTCTGATTTTTATTTTTATTTTTATTTTTTGACTTTTATTTGTTTATTTCTATTTTTTATTAATAAAAATTAGATACTAAAGCAAAAATTATTTAATAAAAATTATTTTGGACCAATTAGACAACAAAAATCATTTTAGACTAAATAAAACATATTGGACCAGATTGGGTAAAAAATTAAGGGTCTACAATTAGCATCAACTTCCTTTTGCGTGCTTTGATTTCCCAACTTATAGTTCCCTTTTTAATTTCTTCTTACTGAAAAGTGGTTTTTCTTCCTTTCCCATTATTATTTTGTAGACCAGCTTGGAGAAGATCTTTGAAATCCCAGATGAGTGTATGAGACATCCTTTCACGAAGAATAGGCATCACCCCTCTCACAATCATCCTTATTTGATCAGGTTCATCGAGCCTCTTCCTGAGCAATGCAGCATTATTCCTCCACCTTTTCATATAGTCCTCAAAATTCTCATTTGGCCTTTGTCTAATGGAATCAACTTCCATACTTCCATTAAGTTAACTTCTAGCTCGACATTGTACCCATATTGTTGAATGAAAGACCTGTATAACGAATCCCAGCTCTTTTGAGTACTATCTTCTAAGGTGTTGAACCAATTCTGGAGAACAGGGTCCAATGAAAGCATGAAGTACCTTAGAGTTTGAGCCTTAGTAGCTCTAGCAGACTACATGGCAGTGATGTACTACTTAACATGCAAGTGAGGATTTCCTATACCATTGTACCTAGCGAAGGAAGGTGTTTAGATCATTTTTTTACTAGTTTTTAGTATGATTTTATGTGTGTTTTAGTTAATGTTTTGATTAATTGTTGTTTTAAGTGTGTTTAAAGTGTTGTTTTTAGGTTTAGGTGCAAAAACGCCCTTGGAAGATCAAAATAGGGCAAGAAAAGCATGAACCAAGCAAGACATGGCCAAGCCAAAGCAAGCTTGGCCATGTCCCTCAAAAGAAATTCAAGGCAGAAGCAGACACACTCAGAGACACGGCCAAGCCATTGGCCGTGTCTCATTCAAAGAGCAAATCAAAGAACAAGCCAAAGAAGAGAAGGAAAATGAGCAACAGAAGTGGACACACTCAGTGATACGGCCAAGCCTCTGGCCGTGTCACATGGCCAAATAACAAGAGAGCAAGCAAAGAAGGAAAGAAAGAAGCAGAGACTGACACCACAGGCCAATGGCTTGGCCGTGTCCCAAGAAAAAAAAACATGAGACACGACCAAGCCACTCTTGGCTTGGCCGTGTCACCCCTCACCACCAAAGAAAAGAAAGAAAAGAAATAAAGAAAGAAAGAGCCAGTGAGGGACACGACCAACTGCTTGGCGTGTCCCAAGAAAAATCAAGAGACACGGCCAAGCCACACTTTGCTTGGTTGTGTCACCGCATGGAGAGCAAGAAAAAGCATAAGAGACATGGCCAAGCCACTCTTGGCTTGGTCGTGTCCACTTGAAAAACTTGATTTCTTTTGTACGAAGTGGGGGACAAAGTGGGGAACAAGACTTATTGCTTGCCAAATGAAATATTAAACAAATAAAAAGTGGGGAACAAAGTGAAATGGTGTGAATTGGAACGCATCGGTGTGTATTTTTGAATGAATTAAAAGGAGAGGAAGAGGAAAATGGAGGGAGTTCTTAGTTGTTCTTCAACAATTTCTGTAAAAAATGTGGGAGAGGGAGAGAGTGACACTCTCCCTTGTCCCTTCATTTTCATCTCCATTTCCATCCTCTCCACCTTCTCCATCTTCCATTGATAAGATCTTTGAGGTTCTTTGGGATAAATTGGGTTAAACAAGCTCTTGAAGGTTGAAGAAGCTTCATTGAAGGGATTGGTGACTTTAGAAGCTCCATTCCATCTTCCAAAGGCAAAATCAATTGAAGGGTTGGTGACTTGAGAAAGCTCCATCCAAAGCTTTGGTGACTTGAGAAAGCTGCATTCCATATTGCAAGGGGAATCAACCATTAAAGAGGGCTTGAGTTATTCATCAAATACATCAAGTGCAGCTAGGAGAAGACTAGCAATCCTACTCTGGCATCTTCACAAGGGGTTTTTCTATTCTCTCTTTAATTCAATTCTTATTGTTGTTGTTGTTGTATTAAGAGATTGATATTGCAATGGACAATTTGTATTTGTTTTATATTGAGTTGAATGAATGTTACAAATTGATGATGTTGAGCTAAATATCCATGCCTAGGGTTTGTAGTATATTTGGTTGAATGTCTTGATTTGATATTTACATTGATGTACCTTGTTGTTGGTTGATTGTATTGTATTAAATGCTAGGTTGATAGATTAGCTATCTATTGATCTTTGAGTATTGGATGACAGACCAAGAGGTGAAATCCGATATCGGAACTATATAATCGAGCACCCTATGAATGAATTAGAAATATAAGTTCTAGGGTTTCATTAATTTGGTAATGTATTGCTATTTCATGAATGTGAAAACTAATGAATTGGTAATTGACTAATTAACCTTAAGGACCAAATTAATTACAAGGATATGTTAATGGATAATTGAGAATTGAGCTTTGATTGAATGGACCTATGACCCTAGGCACCTTCCCAAGAATTGATTTGATCTTGTACACCCATCACACACATTAATCCCTACGCACGGTTAATTTTAGGTTTAAATTGTCTTTCACAATTCCGAACAACAAACACTTCCGCATTTAAATACTTGTCAATCAAGCTATTACAAACCACACCTTCTTAGGGCAACGACCTTGGGGTGATCACCTTTGCTACAGCTACCTCGTATACTTGCGTGTGATGCTTTGTAGTAGTACTTAATTCGAGCGTAACAAGTTTTTGGCATCGCTGCCGGGGAGGGTTGCCGTAGTAGTAATAGTTTGATATTTTTTTATTATTTAATTGTTTGTTTGTTTTCTTTTTAATTGTTTGTTTGTTTTGTTTGAATTTTTGTTATTTGTTTTCTTTAAGTTTCTAAGTGCCTTGTGTAAAGATGCAGTTTTCAAGGCACGGGAGAGTTTATGATAGGAACGATGATTCTGAAATGGCATGGCAATTAGCAGAATTGACGAATAAACTTAAGGTGCTAAATGCAAGAGGAAGAGCACCTATGCCATGCCAAGAGATATGTGCAGCATGTGGCAATGTAGGCCATAGTGCAAAAACGTGTTCATTTGGTTATGGATGATACCAAGACTAGCAAGAGGAAGAATATGACTACCAAGGTTTCCAGCAAATGGGTAGAAATGACACATATTCCAATCCTTATAATCCCAGCTGGGGAAGCCAACCAAATTTTTCTTGGGAAAATCAGCAGGACATTCCAGTTCCAAATTTTTTTCAACCTTACCAAAGAGACTCTTACTCTCAAGAGCAAGATTCAAATCAAAATTACCTTAAGACACCCACATTTGAAGATAGTTTGAATGCCTTCATTCAAACTAGCGC
Source organism: Garcia nutans (assembly GCA_947685225.1). Classification (NCBI taxonomy): domain Eukaryota; kingdom Viridiplantae; phylum Streptophyta; class Magnoliopsida; order Malpighiales; family Euphorbiaceae; genus Garcia; species Garcia nutans. The sequence goes on from CANTUV010000372.1 coordinate 32,826, forward strand.
ACAAAATCAAGAAAAACTTAAGGAACCCACTTTGGAAGATAGTTTGAATGACTTCATTCACATTAGCTCACAAAACCATGATTAATTCGAGAAATCCACAGTGGAAGATGATTTGAATGCTTACCTTCAAATAAGCACACAAAATCAGGAAGGGAGCAATGAGAGGTTTGATTCTTTGGAGGAATCATTGAAGAGGGTGGAAATGCAAGTTGGGCAACTAGCACATCAACTCCAAGCATACCAAAAAGAGGAATTTCCTAGCCAATTGGAGCAAGTCAAGGTAATCACAAATTTAAGGAGTGAACAGGTAATATATAACAGTTTTTGTGATTCCTTTGATGCAGGGACTAATCAAGAAGACAATGGTGAGGAAATGCTGCCCAACATGGAGAAACCAAGTCAATTAAAGGAACCGAATCTTTTGCCACCAATTCCATTCCCAAGTAGGCGGAAAGAAGAGGAGCAAGGTAAGCAACTTTCTAACATCTATATTATGCACTCCCAAGAAGAAAGTGGAAATAAGCTTAAGATGGGCATGCCTTTAGAAGAAGAACATGAAATGCCCAATTTAGAACTTGAGGAGTGTAAGCTAGTTTTAGATGCTGAGGTTGTTGAGAGGGGACTTGACATTGTTAAAGTGGATGAAGAAGTGATTCAACCAAACTTGGTTTGAACTTAAAGAGTTTCCAAAAATCATCTCCTCTACTCTTGGTGGTAAGGAAGAGCAAAAATCTGATATGCCCTTGTTGCACAAAGACAAAGATTATTACCACGTTCCTATAGCACGGGAGGATCACCCCGAGGCGACCTTCACATGTCCCTTTGAGGCATGTTCTCTTCAAAGAATACTATTTAGGGGTTGCCGTATATCGGGTATGTTTCAAAGTTGCATATTGTTCATCCTCTCAGTCATGGGCTCCAATTGCATTATGGGTGGAAGGAGCCCTACATATCGTATATGGGAATGATGGAAATCAGGTTTCATCTAAACCCTCCCTATAGTATGCATGCTCACATTGAGGACAATGTGAATCTTAAAGTGTGGGGTGCATTTTGTGTTTTATGTTTTTATTTTTAAGTGCATTATGTGTTTTGTGTTTTTACTTTTGTTTTTTGTGTTTTTACTTTTACGTTATTTTTGTTTAAGTTAGTTAATGTTTTTAATGTTTTTCTTTGAATAAATGAATTTTAGAGAGTTCAATTGTTATAAAATTTTTGATAAATGACCTTTGAATTTTTGAAGCATGAATTTGAGAATTGAGTAGAATTAGTGCTTATTGTCAATTTTGTTGGTTTTTTCCCTTGCATTGCCATTAACCTAGTGAGGAATTGAGCCATCAACTTATCATTCTTGTTGTGGGCGAACATCTTTGATTGATGAATTACTAGAACTTGCTGTGAAATGCATTTTAAGATTACATAAAAATTTCAATTTGGCATCAAGATGATTAAGGCAATTAGGTGAACCACTTTGGCTTAAAAAGACCAACCCTATATTCAACCTTAGTTAGCCAATTTTGAGCTTATTTTATTTTTCCTTTTCTTTCTTTTTCACAACACCATTAGCTTGAACCTTGTTATTTAACTCTTACCCTTTCATTAGGTCAAGAGCATTTTAAGAGCATTTATGACCAAGTGTTGTGTTGAATTAAGTGTGGGGTTAAATTTAGTAGGTTTAAGATTGCAAAACAAAATAAAAAAATTAATAAAAAGAGAAGAAAAAGAGAAAAGTAAAAATAAATATATATATAATAATAAGAATAATTGTTGTTCTTATTAAAAGGGTTGGAATGTATCATTACAAGATTTAATAAGTGAGTTCCCTTGAAAAACTCTTTAATTTCAAGGGGTAGATGAGAGGAAGGTGTTTGGGATTGTTGGGTTATATATATGATCAGATACTTCATTCTTAAAGTGCTCTTGAACTTAATGATCAAGCTCACATTTTCTAAATATCATGCCTTTACCTTAGCCCCATTACAACCCAATAAAGACCTTTTGATTGATGCTTGATTGTAATTTTGTGGTGGAGATTTGATTGATAAGCAAGCCTATGGTAATAATCTTTCATTGATTGTTATGAGTGTAAACACCACCATGATCAAACACTTATAAGAGTTGGTGAGGGAGCGACAACATAGGTTATGCATGGAAAACCACTTAATTGCATGGGTGTCAATTTTGTTTGATTTGATATTGATTGTGGATTTAGGGATAGGGAAGTCTTGATGCATCTTTATAACTCTTGAACTTAACAAAATTCATCTTGTTTATTGTGTTTTGATTTTAGCCTTGCTTGGGGACAAGCAAGGAGTTAAGTGTGGGGTATTTGTTTAGATAATTTTTGTACTAGTTTTTAGTATGATTTTATGTGTGTTTTAGTTAATGTTTTGATTAATTGTTGTTTTAAGTGTGTTTAGAGTGTTGTTTTTAGGTTTAGGTGCAAACACACCCTTGGAAGATCAAAACAGGGCAAGAAAAGCATGAACCAAGCAAGACATGCCAAGCCAAAGCAAGCTTGGCCGTGTCCCTCAAAAGAAATTCAAGGCAGAAGCAGACACACTCAGAGACACGGCCAAGCCACTGGCCGTGTCTCATTCAAAGAGAAAATCAAAGAACAAGCCAAAGAAGAGAAGGAAAATGAGCAACAGAAGTGGACATACTCAGTGACACGGCCAAGCCTCTGGCCGTGTCACATGGCCAAAGAACAAGAGAGCAAGTAAAGAAGGAAAGAAAGAAGCAGTGACTGACACCATCAAGGGACACAGCCAAGCCACTGGCTGTATCACATGATGCAGCTGTGTCCTTGGCTATGTCTCACAAAGATCAAACAAGCAGCAAGGGACACGGCTAGAAGCTTGGCCGTGTCCTAAGATAAAAAAAACATGAGACATGGCCAAGCCACTCTTGGCTTGGCCATGTCACCCCTCACCACCAAAGAGAAGAAAGAAAAGAAAGAAAGAAAGAAAGAAAGAAAGAGCCAGTGAGGGACACGGCCAACTGGCTTGGCCGTGTCCCAAGAAAAATCAAGAGACACGGCCAAGCCACTCTTTGATTGGCTGTGTCACCTCATGGAGAGCAAGAAAAAGCACAAGAGACACAGCCAAGCCACTCTTGGCTTGGCCGTGTCCCACCTGAAAAACTTGATTTCTTTTGTACGAAGTGGGGGACAAAGGGGGGAACAAGACTTATTGCTTGCCAAAAGAAATATTAAACAAATAAAAAGTGGGGAACAAAGTGAAATGGTGTGAGTTGGAAGGCATGGGTGTGTATTTTTGAATGAATTAAAAGGAGAAGAAGAGGAAAATGGAGGGAGTTCTTGGTTGTTCTTCAAAAATTTCTGCAAAAAATGTGGGAGAGGGAGAGAGTGACACTCTCCCTTGTCCCTTCATTTTCATCTCCATTTCCATCCTCTCCACCTTCTCCATCTTCCATTGATAAGATCTTTGAGGTTCTTTGGGATAAATTGGGTTAAACAAGCTCTTAAAGGTTGAAGAAGCTTCATTGAAGGGATTGGTGACTTGAGAAAGCTCCATTCCATCTTCCAAAGGCAAAATCAATTGAAGGGTTGGTGACTTGAGAAAGCTCCATTCCATATTGCAAGGGGAATCAACCATTAAAGAGGGCTTGAGTTCTTCATCAAATACATCAAGTGGAGCTAGGAGGAAGACTAGCAATCCTACTCTTGGCATCTTCACAAGGGGTTTTTCTATTCTCTTTTTTAATTCAATTCTTATTGTTGTTGTTGTATTAAGAGATTGATATTGCAATGGACAATTTGTATTTGTTTTATATTGAGTTGAATGAATGTTACAAATTGATGATGTTGAGCTAAATACCCATGCCTAGGGTTTGTAGTATATTTTGTTGAATGTCTTGATTTGATATTTACATTGATGTACCTTGTTGCTGGTTGATTGTATTGTATTAAATGCTAGGTTGATAGATTAGCTACCTATTGATCTTTGAGTATTGGATGACAGACCGAGAGGCGAAATCCGATATTGGAACTATATAATCGACCACCCTATGAATGAATTAGAAATATAAGTTCTAGGGTTTCATTAATTTGGTAATGTAAAAGAATTGGTTATTGCTATTTCATGAATGTGAAAACCAATGAATTGGTAATTGACTAATTAACTTTAAGGAACAAATTAATTACAAGGATATGTTAATGGATAATTAAGAATTGAGCTTTGATTGAATGGACCTATGACACTAGGCACCTTCCCAAGAATCGATTTGATCTTGTACACCCATCACACACATTAATCCCTACGCACGGTTAATTTTAGGTTTAAATTGTCTTTCACAATTCCGAACAACAAACACTTCCACATTTAAATACTTGTCAATCAAGCTATTACAAACCACACCTTCTTGGGGAAACGACCTTAGGGCCATCACCATTGCTATAGCTACCTCGTATACTTGCGAGTGACGCTTTATTGTAGTACTTAATTCGAGCGCAACAGAAGGCATCTTGAACTTATAAGGGACCTCCTCATCTTGTTTGAACAACTTGTGTACCTCTGACATTTCATCAGTTTTCACCTTCTTTTCAAACTTCTTTTCCAAATTGGCAATTAGCTTCTTGACATCAAAAGTATCAGTCTTTTTGACAGTTTCTCTTTCCACAACCTTCATCTCTTTCTTCTTATCTTGAGAATCTTGGAATTATTCTTCCTAGTCGTCACCATCATTCATTACCTTGTTATCATCAAAAGCCACTTCACCAACCTTAGCCTTCCCTTTGTCCTTTGGCATCTTGGTGCTAGCAGATGCCTCAACATTATTCCCTAAAATTGCAGCTAATTGATTCTTCTAGTCTCAGCCAGGACCTCCTTCAGTTCTTCTATCTTAGCATTGAGGGCATCGTCCACCATTCTTCAAATTTATTTGGACTCCATTGCTTTTGGTGAGAAAGTAATTGAGGCGCTTCTGGATTCAATGTCTCTATCGTAGGTGGGGTTGTCATACACTCTTGAGCTACTGTACTCCAGGTCTATGCATGAATGTACAAAGATATGTTATGTAATATGTTATGTAATAATATGTTATGTAATGCGTGTATGCATGTATGTACAAATAATAAACAAACAAAGATAATTAGGACATTCTTCTAACCTTATAACTTCCACACATGAATGGCGAGTCTCTTTTCCTAGGTTTATGGTCCACAAAATACCAAAATGGGATATTTTATTTTCAAAAAGTTCCCTTGGACGGTTCAACCAATAGTTATACTATCAAAAATAGAAATTAGTTCATGATAATTCCCATTAATTAGGTTTAATCTATCCAATTAACTAAAGCAACTTTTATGCTATATTGGATTAAAATTAAATTAAGAGGTTTATTATAAATAGATTTCTCACTTGAAAAAGTAACTAATATTTCATGCCAAAAACAAGCCCATGATTAATAATTCTTAGTATAAATTAGGGTCACAATTGATTTTGGTATTTCCGTAATTGACCTAAATAATTTGTAAGCATTTTTAAAGAAAAGGTTGGATGAAATGCAAAAATAGTTTTGTTTGAAAAACCCATTGTAAAAAGATTTTAGAAAAAAATGGATTTTTGACTTTGTATTTGAGTCATGAGAAAAGAAATTTTGATTTGTTTTTAGAAAAGTTTTATGTCCAAAGACTATCTTGAAAAGTTTTGAAAATAGCTTTGGTCTTTTGAACTTCAAAGAAAAATTTATTTTGAGCTTACAATGCACTTAGGTCATATTAGAAGAAGAACAAACCAAATAAGCCATGATTTAAACCAAGATAAATTAACCATAGTCAAACAACAAGCATTTTGAATAAAAACCTAAGGAAAGTAACTAGGCCAATTCCATGAGCTTAGTCTTTGGCTTAAAAGGCTTAGGTTCCCATAGCAAGTATATACCAAAAAGTACAAGGCTATGAGTGGTTATGCCATGCTTGATCTCCATACCTTGAGTGAAAGTATGATATCCTTTACATGACACAACACGGGTAACACAGGCGTCCTAACTCAAGCACACAATGCAAACTAAACGATGCAATGGATAATATCATAATAAGAAAAATTAAAATAATAAAAAGACCAACGGAATCAACTTCTCTTATCCCCAGTGGAGTCACCACTATGAGCGGGGATTTTCACCCTCACTCCCGGTGGAATGGTTATTGCGACTTTGACACTATTTAGGCTCAAGGCCTTAGAGAACACGGGCCTCAGCCTGAAAAAAATGGAGTCACCACCTGGATGGATCGAGAAAAAGAAAGGGGTGGATGACTCAATTCCTAAGGAACCCAACCCCTTAATGGGTTTGGAAAGTTGGGTACGTGTGGGAAAAGTGAGAAATTGCCCAACACCCCCACAACGCCCAGTTCATTGGAACTGACCTCCTTTTTAGGTCTTAATATTATAAAATTCTTAAATATATTGATATTATCCATACTACATGCCATAAATAGAATAAATAAATACTTTATTAAAAAAATCATGGGAAGGTCCAAACAAAATAAACAAATGGACACCCATCAAGGGATGAAAATGTGTCCTTACATCGTCCAATGTCTAAAACTAAATAGGACACCCATCAAAAAGGTAGAAACATGTCCTTTACACTAGTCCTAAAATTAGAACATAAATTAAATTACATGATGCTTAATACATGAGGCACCCAAAATATGGAAACATACCTCTTACAATGTTAATACCAAAATAAATAAATAATAATCATAATAATAAAGAAAATATCATCCATGATAAATTAAACCAATCAAACATCGAAAGCAAATAAATTAATCATCAAAACATATAATAAACTATATAATCAAATCTAAAATTAAATAAAGCAATAAATATATAAATTTAGGATTCGTATCTTAAAATAGGGTTTTAGAATTTTAATTATTAAATTAGGGTTTTAGAAAAAAAGAAAGTTAAATACACAACCTCATAAAATACAAATGAATATTGACCCCTTCGAAGAGCCCATACGGCTGTCCCTCCACAAATGAATTTAATAATTAATGTTTTTAGGGTTTGAGGAAAATATGATTAAGGTTTTGGAAAATAAGGCTAGGGCTTTTAGTTTAAACATTAGGGTTTAGGTCATGGTTTTGGGATTTAGGTTTTATAAGTTAGGGTTTTAGAATGTTAAACAATTAGGGATTAATGGTCTAAAAATAGTTTAGGGTTTGGATTAAGAATATTAACATCATTATTATTTTTAAGTACTTAGGCTACTGTGATAATTTTTCAAAAACTTAAATAAAGCCACTAAAGCTACTGTGATGTATTAAAACTTTAAATACATAACCTTTTGTGAAGTAATTTAGGTGAATAAATAACATATTTAATACTTAAAACAATCAAAGCGTATTAACCTTTTGCGCGGCAGCGTGGCTACAAGGAACTTCACCGTAGGCCTGGACCTGCGACGAATTGGTAAGCAGCCAATTCGACGTAGGCTTGGACCTGTGGTAAAATCATTGCTTGCCAATTTTCCACACATGCCAGCTGTGAGTGGGGATTTTCGCCCCCACTCCCAGTGGAATGGTTCTTGCGACTTCGACACTATTTAGGCTTGGGGCCTTAGAGAACATGGACCTAGGTCTGGAGAAAATGGAGTCCCCACCCGGACAGGTATGGAAAAAGAAAGGGGTGGATGACTCAATTCCTAAGGAATCCCTAACCCCCTAATGGGTTCGGAATGTTGGGTACGTGTGGGGAAGGTGAGAAATGGCCCAGCACCCCCACAACGCCCGGTTCATTGGAACCGGCCTCCTTTACTGGTATTAATATTATAAAATTCTTAAATATAACAATATTATCTATATTACACACAACAATTGAAATAGAGCATCATTATATTAAACTCAAAGCAATGTCCAAACACAGCAAATAAATGGACACCCATCCAAAGATGGAGACATGTCCTTACATCATCCATGTCTAAACTAATAGGACACCCACCGAAAGATAGAAACATATCCTTTACATTGGTCCAAAATATAAAAGCAATTTAAATTACATGATATTTAACTAATGAGGTACCCACAAAGTGGAAACATACCTTTTACAACATTTAAAAATCAAAAATAAATCGATAAAAGTAAATAACCATTTATAATAAATAAATCATTATCAAAGATATTAAACATCAATCAAAATATATAATAAGCATTCATCCATGATAAAATTAAATAAATCAAGCATTGAAATTAAATAAATCAAAGCATATAATAAACTACATAATCAAATCTCAAATTAAATAAAGCAATAAATATATAATTTAGGGTTCGCTTCTTAAAATAGGATTTTAGAATTTTAATTACTAAATTAGGGCTTTGGAAAAAGGAAAGTTAAATATGTGGACTCATAATACACAAATGAATATTGACCCCTTCGACGAGCCCAAATTTTAGAAACTGGCTTCTAGGATTGTAGGTTTTGGTGTTGAGAATTAAGATTTTAGGGTTTAGAATTTAGAAAATAGGGTTTTGGAATATTGAGTAACTAATGTTATTTTTTTAAATGAATAATGCTATTGGATGTTTTAAGAGAATTGAAATGGATTATGGTTTTATAATTTAGGAAATTAGTAAGGTTCTTTGATTTATCAAATTAGGGTTTAAGGGGTAAAATTATAAAATTAGGGTTTGGACATATTAAAACATTTAGCTTTATAATTCTTAGCTACTGGATTATTGTTTTGGATTTACCGTATTGAGTTTAAATGTTTAGGTTTATGAGGTTTTAAGGTTTTAAGGATTAGGGTTTAGGAAAACTAGGGTTTACGATTTTGGTTTTGAGAGAATTAAGGTTTAAGAAAACTTAGGGTTTAGATTAACTAGTTTGGGGTTTACTGTCTTGGTTTTGGAATTGAAGAAAATAGTTTATTTTTATAAAGTAATTGAGTTAGGGTTTGGAGTTTTAGCAAAACATTTGGAAATTTTGGAAAAGAATTAGAAGAAAACAGTTTAGGGTTTTTAAAAGCTTTTGGAAATAAGAAAAATGATTTAAGGTTTTTGAGGGAAAAAGAAATGAATTAGGGTTTTTAAGGTATTTGGAAACAAAAGAAATCATTTAAAGTTTTTGGAATGAAGATCAAGTCATTACATCTTCAAAGATCAAAGTTTTGTATGTATATTATTTTGAATCAAAGAAATAAAGCTATGAGTAGTTTATGATTAAGGATCAAACCTGTGTAGTTGGTTCCACCAAAATTAACTTATGGATAAACAAAGTCAAAGGCAAGATTGTTGCCTTTGATGGCTTGATTGCTTGCTTGATTATTCTCTTCTAAAAAAATCTGATCGTTTCACTGCCAAATTTTTAAAGTCTGATCCTCCTTTTTCTTTTCCCCAGTCCGATCGTTCCTCCCCTTTCTCATCTTTTAAAGTGTTATTTATAGGAAAATTTATATGCCTAGTTCTAATTATTTAAGGAAACTAAAATTAATTAGGAAAAGTAATCGAAACCAAATAGAGTTTGGTTTCGAAAAAAATTGCGTTGGAAAATTTCGCTGGCGAAAAAACTACTGCGGGTCGCGTGGAAAATTGTGAGCGACTACATGGAAAATTTGCGCACTACGGCTGCTAGGCCATTTCACCAGCAGGAAAATCCTGCGGGCGAAATGGCTTTGGCCATTTCCTCCAACACTTTCAGCGATGAAAAAATTCATCGCCGATTTTTCCCTCGCCAATTTTTATTTTTATTTTGGTTTATTTATTTATTTTATTAAAACTTATAAAAAATAAATACTAAAATAAATATTATTTAATTAAAATTCCACAAAAAATATTTTGGACTAATTAAAATATATTGGACCAGACTAGGTCAAAATTAAGGGTCTACAGTTTGCTCCCTGCTTGAATGATATGAGACTTCAGTAAAAGAGAGTGAAAAGCAATAAGACTTAGTTTTGATAGATGGATAATTGGATTTGATTTTGGGTACTTGGACCCGAGACTAGATTGAATTTAGGTACTTGGACCCGGGATTGGGTACTTGGACCCAAGATTGATTTGATTTGGGTACTTAGACCCGAGATTGGGTACTTGGACCCAAGACTGATTTGATTTGGGTACCTGGACCCTAGATTGGGTACTTGGACCCAAGACTAAATTGAATTTGGGTAACTGGACCCGAGACTGAGTTGGATTTGGGTACTTGGACCCGAAATTGGGTACTTGGACCTGAGGTTGGGTACTTGGACCCGAGACTGATTTTGACTGACCTTTTATCAGTTGAGAAGTCTGACTGCTTGTTGCGCTCGAATTAACTCTACCATAAAGCATCACTCACAAGTATACGAGGTAGCTGTAGCAAAGGTGATCGGCCCAAGGTCGTCTCACAAGGAAGCTAAAGTAGCTAATTGATTATCAGATTATAAATAACAAGTAATGAATAAATTTAGATTGCTATCAATTAAAGAAAACAGATTGATTGACGTTTAAAACAATAAAAGTAAATTGAGTTGATGATTTGATTCACTTAATAGAATGGTCTAGGGTTTGCACTTCTCTACTACTTATATGTGTGAATAGTTATTCCTCTTAACCAATTTAATTTCAAAGATTAAATCTCAAGCAACTTAATTAATTGAATAAAGGAAATAAGCTCTCGCATTCAAACCTCTCTCAAATAATCTTGTTCCAATTGAAATAATCTTTTCCTAGGTTATATCTCTAATTCACCTAAGTCCTTAATTGAATTGTTCCAGCATTAGACTTCATCTCTCAATCCATCATCTAATACCTAAAACACATAATTGGCGGCCAATCAATTATATATTAGCAATAATTCATTCAATAAAGGCTTAAAGAAATAATTGAGTTAAGAGTAATAACCAATTCATACAATCATAGCAGATCCATACAAACCCTAGACTAGATCCAATTAGTTCATAATGCTATCAAACATAATCATCTCATTAATATTCAAAGAAATCAATTTAGACATGATAATATCCATAAATACAATTCCAATGAAAATAAAGAGATAAAGTTCAAGAACAAAACCAAATTACAAACTCCTTGAAGCTTCTGAAGAATCTCTTGTTCAAATCTTGCAAGAAGGATGTATCAATGGCTAGAACAATCTAATCTAAGCTAGATTAATCAAAGTGTAATCAAAATCAAAGAAAACAAGTTATCAAAAACCCTAAACTCTCTTTGACGTCTGATTCAATCTAAAAACTCTCAACACCCCAGAAAAAACCCTCAAATCCCATATTTATATGAATCTCCGCTTTAAAAATCCGCTTGCCTTTGGTCCATGAGAGACACGGCCAAGTTAGAGTGAACTTGGCCGTGTTGGTGGTGAATTGGAGAGACACGGCCACAAGCTTGGCCGTGTCCCTTGCTTGTGTTCTCTTCTGTCTCAGAGTTTCTTCTTTTCTTCTTTAGTTGAGTGACACGGCCGTGTTGGAGTAGGCTTGGCCGTGTTGGACCTTTTTGGAGGGACACGGCCGGTGACTTGGGAGTGTCCCTTGCCTGTGTCTTCTACTGTGAGAGTTTCTTTTCTTTGCTTTGGATTTAAGTGAGACACGGCAAAGTTGGATGCAACTTGGCCGTGTTTGAGCTCTTTTGGAGGGACACGGCCAGTGACATGGCCGTGTCCCTTGAGCGTGTTCCTCTCTGTGTCTTTATCTTCTCTTTAACTTGGTATGGGACATGGCCACAAGCTTGGCCGTGTCCTTTGCCTTTGTCAGCTACTGTCCCTTTTTTCCTTCAATTTGGTTCCTTGGCTTTTTAACCTAAAACATAACTTGAAACAAACTTTAAACAAGAATTAAATGAACATTAACCAACAAAATGTAAACACACACTAAAAACTATGACAAAAACAACATAAACACTAAAATAAACTAAAACTACCAAAATTAATGAAAACACTAAATAAACAAATTAAAACTAACAAAATACCTAAAGAAAACAATAATTATCATAATAAACAAGACACAAATCTATAACAAAAACTAATAAAATACTGCTCTGGCTGTTCTATTCTTTAGCGCATTGTGGTTCTTCACCCTCAAAATGAATCTTCATCGTTGGACCTTGGATCTTCATCATTAGCACCGGATCTTTACCTTTGAAAATGGATCTTCATCCTTGGAGATCGGGTCTTCATCCTTGTAAAATGGATCTTCATCCTTAGAGATCGGGTCTTCACCCTTGTAAATGGATCTTCATCCTTGAAAAAGGATCTTCATCCTTGGAGATCGGGTCTTCACCCTTGCAAATGGATCTTCATCCTTGGAGATCGGGTCTTTACCCTTGTAAATGGATCTTCATCCTTGGAGATTGGGTCTTCACCCTTGTAAATGGATCTTTATCGTTGGAGATCAGGTCTTCACCCTTAAAAATGGATCTTCATCCTTGGAGATCGGGTCTTCACCCTTGTAAATAGATCTTCATCCTTTAAATTGGATCTTCGTCCTTGGAAATCGGGTCTTCACCCTTGAAATTGGATATTCATCCTTTGAGATTGGGTCTTCACCCTTGTAATTCGATCTTCATCCTTTGAAAATGAATCTTCATCCTTGGAGATCGGGTATTCACCCTTGAAATGGATCTTCATCCTTGGAGATCGGGTCTTCACCCTTGAAAATGGATCTTCATTCTTTGAGATCGGGTCTTCACCCTTGAAAATGGATCTTCATCCTTTGGGATCAGGTCTTCACCCTTGAAAAAGGATCTTCATCCTTTGGAATCAGGTCTTCACCTTTGAAAATGGATCTTCATCCTTGAAAATCGGGTCTTCACCCTTGAAAGTGGATCTTCATCCTTGGAATCAGGTCTTCACCTTTGAAAATGGATCTTCATCCTTGAGATCAAGTCTTCACCCTTGAAAATGGATATGCATCCTTTGGGAATCGGGTCTTTACACTTGAAAGTGGATCTTTATCCTTTGAAGGTTGGGTCTTTACCCTGGCTTTAGCTCTTTTAGCTGGACTGATCTTTTGTCTTTTGCATCTTCATTCTTTTGATAGTTCTAATGTTTTATTCTTTTTGTTCTTCCTTTGCACTTTTGCAAAAAATTCAGCCCATTTTAGCTAGCCTTCATATCCTCTCATTGCCCCCTGCGTGGTAAAATATTAGAAGTGAGTCTCAAAATGTTTTGTTCATGTATAAACTCAAAAATTGAAAAGGAGAAACTTTGCCCCCTATGTAGGCTCAAACCCATGATTTTTCTATGCAAGCTTTGATTGATGTTTTTATTGTCTAGTTCTTCACACAAGCACGCATTTCTTCTCTTTGTAAAATTACTGAAACTTTCTCAAGCAATGGGCCTTCTATGCCCCCCCTGATTTGATATATTCATTTGATTGTTTACTTCACAAGGTGTTTGATGTTCACTTTGATAAAGAATATACAATACAAGAAAATGCAACGTGATATACTCCTGTATGCATGATATGCATGAATAATACTTACAGCGGTTTCATTGACTCACAGACCGAGGTGATCAGCAGAAGTATTCTCTTTGACTCCTTTTTGATGCTCGTTCAAGTCTTGCATTGGAATGACAGAAAGCTTTGTATTTATGGCTTTTATCTTCAAGATGCTGAGAACATGAGTGGTGGAGACCCCAAGCAGCAAAGTCAGGGATGCATCCATTTCAAACTATGTTTCGGCATGACCTTGCCAATTGCCCAATGTGTCCTTTGAGGTTCAACTGTTCACCATATTTCCCTTAACTTGAAGTCTTCATGTGACAAAAACATTTTTTATTTTGAATTTTGATTTTGAAATCAAATGTTGGCTTTGCCAAATCAATGTCAATGTACCTCAGGACTTGATTTTTCCAAATTAACATATCTATAACATGACAACCCTAGTTACCATTGTAATACCCCTATACCCCATATACATACACTACATATACTCTCAATATGTAATATACGTATACTGGATACAAGGATGTCATAGTCTATTTGAAGCAAACCGACCTTTAATCAAATAATCATAATAGGTAGTAATAGATAAAACATTTCTTATTAAAACACATATACATATATACCACAATAGTACCCAAAAGTTTATCTAAAAAATTTTATTTAATAAACAGTGGAAAAATGTAGCGGCATATACATATATATACATCAAAATCCATAAATACAAAAATATAGAATTATACATGTGTTGCGCTCGAATTAACTATACCAAAAAGCGTCACTCGCAAGTATACGGAGTAGCTGTAGCAAAGGTGATCACCCCAAGGTCATCTCTCAAGGAAGCTAAAGTGGCTAATTGATTATCATATTATAAATAAAAAGTAATAAAGAAATTTAAATTGCTAAATAATGAAGAAGATTGATTAAAGTTTAAAACGAATAAAAGTAAACTAGAACTGATGTTTTGATTCACTTGATAAGAAGGGTATAGGGTTTGCACTTCTCTACTACTTATATGTATGAACAGTTATTCCTCTTAACTAATTTAATTTCAAAGATTAAATCTCAAACAACTTAATTAATTGAGTCAAGGAAATAAGCTCTCGCATTCAAACCTCTTACAACTAATCTTGTTATAATTGAAACAATCTTTTTAATAGGTTATATCTCTAATTCACCTAAGTCCCTAATTGAATCGTTCCTGTAACACCCATTCCCAACCTACATGTGTAAGTCGAGCAGAGGCGCCACACTAACCTAATGTTGCTACCAATTTACTTAGTCAAATTTTAGTTCTGATTTTTACAAAAATTTTGCCATAGTTCCGCCTAGAAATTTGGATCCCAAGTGTCGACAAAACTTATTTTTCTGATTTTTTAAAACATTTTACACAGACCAATGTGAATAAGAATACCATCAAATTTAATGCACTCCCAATGAATCCACCTTATACCCTCAACTACAAAGCTGCACGAAGAGTTCACACTTCTAATATAACATAAAATAAAGATTTATGATTATTACATACTAATAACATACAGTTATAACATAGAAATTCTCTTTTATATTTATTTATATACATGCCACAACTATCAACTCATACTGGAACTAAAAGATCTACCCCTGAGATTTTGCTGTGGTCTGGTTGTTGCTTCCCCAAGATTTATCTACTGCTCCGAACCTACGAGTCAAGAAAAACTTAACTCGCCGAGCGTTGTCGCTCAGTGGGTACTTTACCAA
This sequence comes from Garcia nutans, assembly GCA_947685225.1. Classification (NCBI taxonomy): domain Eukaryota; kingdom Viridiplantae; phylum Streptophyta; class Magnoliopsida; order Malpighiales; family Euphorbiaceae; genus Garcia; species Garcia nutans. The sequence continues at coordinate 47,961 of CANTUV010000372.1, forward strand.
TAAAAATAAGAGTAGTATATGAAAGTATTTGAAATCAAAGGAAATAATTAAATCAACAATCAACCCAGTTTATACCAATAGAAATCATGAAACATTCAGTGTGATATTCTTTCAATAATGTAAAATCATAATTCAAACTCATTTGCATTATATAGTTCAACGAAAAATAATATGTCTTTGATTCGGGCTCTACTGGTATATAGGGAACCATAGTGATAAGGCAGTGGGCCTCCCCACTGTAACATAGGTGGCCCTCACCACCGATATCAGATCACAGGAATAGGCCTCCCCATCCTGGTTAACCAATGGGCCTCCCCATTGGCTTCAGTGGTCTCACCACTGAATAAAATATCATATCACAATAATGAGCAGTATTGCATGCGTTAGTATAGTGCACCATACCCTTATCTACCACTCCCACTATCCAGTAGAGCAAAAAGGTTAAAATGATTCAATTTAAGTCTCAAACCTCATTTTAGAATGACTCTCGAAATCATTTTAAATTCCCATCGCACTTTGCCATTTATGCCGCGCAACACATTCTTTAGTCAAACCATTCCCCTTTTTCGCATATTTAATATCCACAATAAACATATTAAACATTTCAAAGCATTCCTCAAAATATCCCAAATTGACCAAATGAATATTGTTGCGGCGAGAAAAATCGGCAACGCAAAATGGCATGACCAAATGAATAGTAAAATCTGGGTTTTCGTCAAAATTTCAGTCCACTTCAGTTACGCATTTGACCAAGTAAATGATCTTATTTATGGCTGAAATTTTACAGAAAACTTATTTCATATGTTGACTAATTGCATGTAAATTTCGTTGAAAAATTCATTCGTTTGCTGCCCCAAACAATTGCCACAAAAATAGTCCAGCAGCTGTCACTTTGGGACCATTTCGGCCCAAACATTTGAAATGCATAGGATAGTTTATTTTTCTTTTGCAAATCAATATTAAGGCTTCTTTAATAGTAAAGTGAAGATTCAAACACTTCCTTTTAACAATTTTTGCATGTTTAAACTCAAATCAAACTAATTAAAGTCCAAACAACTTACCAAATCAACTTTCCAAATTTTCTCAAAACATTTGGTTTCAATTAAATTTTACAACCCAAATTGCCATAAGAAAACAAGAACATAACTCAAATATTTAATTTAAACTCAATCAATATATTTAAACATCAACTTCAAAAACTTCCATAAACCAAAGTTTGTAAGAAAATAGAATTTCTTTTATGGTAAAGCACCAAATCAAAATTAATTATTCAAAGGTAAAGTACCAAACCTTATTTCTTTAATTCCTCTTAGCTTTTCCTTCTTCTCCTTCTTTAATTCTTTATTTCTCCTTCTTTAATTCTTTATTT
>CANTUV010000373.1:0-45000 GCA_947685225.1 Garcia nutans
GCTTTCTTCCCTACTAGCAGAGGTAAATAGCCCTATTCCGCTCTAGAAAAGCCCTTTTTTTTTATGCCTAACCCTATAAAAGATTAGAAAAAAAGCTTGTTTAGTACGCCCTGTGCCTAGCAGAGACTGGGGATCCTTAGCTATTTACAGCGGGAGATCCTACATTACTATAAAAAAACTTTCTTGCCCGGCTTTCAAAAAAAAAGCATATGAAAGAGAGGGCGAGGGGAAAGGTTTTACACAACTCCTGGCTAAGTGGTCGATCGCTTGAAAGAAAGAAAGAGTCTAGGGCTCATGCTTACCTACCTTTCTGACATGTTTTCCTACTCATACTTCACCTACTCTGGCTCTCTTACCTAAGCCCAGCCCTATCCCACAGGCAAAGGAAATCTCTCATTTCGATCTTTTCTTAGAGAAAGGTAATCCCTCCCCTTTCATAAGTGAGCTTACCTAATCACACTGGCATAAGCCTAAGCCTAAACTGAACTGACTGCGAAAGGAAAAGAGTCACTGTCCAGTGGTCTTAACTGAAGTAAGTAGACTGCCGAGAAAGAGTACAGGCTACCTGACGAACCTGACGGAACGGAATTCAAAGATGCTTATGGGCCTTATTCGACCACGATCTTCATGGTATTAACTGTACCACTTAACAGAATGGTACAAAAAACATCATTCAGATAGTTGGATCCGGGCACAAACTGTGCCAAATGTGTGACCAAGATGAATGACGGGGAGCACAATCTGTACCTGTAACACTGAAATAGCATAGCGCTGACTGACTTTCTGTACTGGTTACTGCTATTGCTAGTGCTGTACTGACTTACTGTACTGGTGTATTGCTAGTGGACTGACAGAGCGAGCTGTAGCTTTTTTTCAGTACATTGCTTTTCCCTCCTATGACCATCTGCTTTTGAGCCTAAATCGAATCTGGGATAACTCAATTAAAATTGAGCCAGGGATTCCTCTTCTAAGAAAGTAGTCTACTCATGAATGATTCTCAGAAGCCATAGGAAAAGGCTAGTTCATCACTAGCTCTTAGAGCAAAGAGCAAGCCTTCCTGCCTTTACAGCAATTCCTTGCTTGACTCTGTCTTCCAAGAGCGGAAATGCCGACATCTATCCCATATTCAACTAAGTGAAGCGGTAGAAAGTGAGCGCTCATCTCGAGAGCGTGAAAAAAGAAGGAAGGGCGGGATGGATTAAAGCAAGAATTCCACAACTACTTCGGTTAACTATATCTGCTTCTATCTATTTTGAGCTTGCGTATCCCGGGACGATGCCCATCTGTCTCATCCTTTGTTTGACCAACTGTGTAATCTCAACATAGTGTCACCTGCCATTGCTGGATCAGTGATTTCGGCTTACCTTGTGGTTCCCATTAAATATGTGTGAATTTTTCTGTTGACCACACAAAAGAAAGCTTTTCGTGTCCCTCAGGAAGTTCTTTTTTCTCTCGATACGCAGAGGGGAGAGCATGCCCTGTCTCAGGCAGTATATCAGTCATTAACGATTTTACCAGGACACATCCAATTGAAACTGTAATCCCAACCTCTTTGGAAGGAGCTCCAAAAAGACTTGACTTCAGAGCGGGGAATCTTTACCCTGATGGCTAGCTTGATAATGGTAAAGCCGTTAGGACGGGAGTATTAATACCACTAATCTTTCCTATCTGCTTAATGGGTTAGTAGTGATCTACGACCCCCCTTGGTATGGTGCGGTATTTTGTTTTGGAGTCGTGTCGTCCGGATGACAAGTGTTTGTTGTCTGTGCGGGATGATTTTGAGCGTAAGCTCGCTGAAGAATGGTACTTTTACGTGGAGAAAGTCATGCTCAGATATTGGGTGGAATCTCTCGTACGATATGTCCGGTGATATGAGGAAGCCAGTTGTGACTTCACTTGACCTTTGGATAAACTTATTAGATCCACCTGCGGGTTGTCTACGTCCTGATCGGAAAGACCTGTTAAGTCAAGTAAGTTTAACAATTAGGTTCTGATGTTCAGATGTTATGACTGAATCCGTCAGCGTCGCTACCTTTAATGGGCAGCGCTGTGCGATTGAATGTTTCAGTGGAAGTTGTGCCCTTAAGGGCCAACTCTTGGTTGGAGTTGGTTTAACGGACCGAAGAGTGCCACTGCGATCAGTTTCATCATGTAAATACATAAAATAACCTGTCGTGAAAGTAGCAAAAAAATAGACATGAATTCATTGAACAACAAAGAAAGAAATATCGTAAGTAATGATAATTAGGTCGTACCTTATTCTATTCCCCCTATATTTACAGGAATTGCGGGATGCTAAAGAGAATGCTGCTGCTGCTTCTGAGTTCGCATGTGCCTCGGGATAACCACTACATATTTATATGCCTCTATGACATTAACCCTATGCTTGTCAGGATCTTTACGGGGCCTAGCCCATCCCATACATAAGCGCGCATGGGAATAAGACTCCATAAATAAAATCCTAAGCACAGATCGTATATTATATATAGGCTTAGACCTGAATATCTTGATCTTACATCCAGGTATTGGACATCCATACCTTCGCCGACTCTGGCATCCGGGTGGTTCCGATGCAGGTTCTACCTATGGCAGAGTAAACTCGGTAGATCGAATCTCCAACTAGAATAGAGGGGACTTACTCGATGAGCGCGTAGTGAGGACCAGTGGTGATTATTCAAATATGGTCAAATGCTTTCATCCACGAAGTCCACCGGCTCAGGATCTGTATCTGACAATGACTCTCGAACTGCCTGCCTCCACCTCCTTCGCTGCTTACTCCGTTCCTGGTGCTGATTCCACTCCGGAAATTTGTACTGCTGTCACTTGTCCATTCCGTGACTCCCACAGAAACATAGGCAGAAAAGAAATGTTCGTATCAACCAACCAAATGTAGGTGCACTTGGAGGGAGTTGCCAGATACATTTGAATCTCCTCTGGTTAGATATCGATACCCATCAGTAGCAAAAGAATGGGCACCTCAAGAGGTTCCATACCCCAATAGCAGAATCTCCAGACGCGGTTCTACATCATGCATGTGAATAAGATCCAGCCACAGATCGATCGGGAGTTAGTTACAAATCCCGTTGATGAACCATAGCATAGCCCATTGATGGAGCAGTACGTCCCGTCGATGAACCAGTTTAGGATATTTAGCCTTCACCTATTGAAGCTTACCCATTGGGGGAAAGTGTCAGCATTCCCTAAGGTTATTCTTTCACACGACATCAAGGTCAAAGCAAAGGGGAAACGGATGTCTCAGCCCTACTGATTGAAAACAACTGAGCCAGGTTCTTTTTGATTCATAATGCTTCGTAGGTGCCATTTCACGACTATCCCTTTGTTTGGCCGAATCCTCTGTTACATTACAGTCGAGAATATGGAATATCCTCTATCCCGGTTGTTGAGCAACCAAAGCCCCTTAGCGCTTAACATTTCTTCAGTTACCTATTCTCATTCTTTCGTTAATCGGCTCATCTAGATGTCTATTCCTATCTTTTCAATCAATGCTTTAGTTCCCTAATCGAGTTATTTTATGAACGAAGAACGGAGTGCATTCATTCCTTTAATACTTTATTGTAGATGCAAAAAGAGGTGATGATGTTCTTTTCTTTCTTTCCTTTACTATTACTATAAGATGCGGAAATAAAGTTCTTAGAGGGTACTCCTCTCTTTTTTCTTATACGATAATAGTAGACACGAGCGCCTAATACTAAGAAGCGGCTGTATCGCATCCCCGTGTGGTGAGCCCGAGCATTTTTCATTTCCAAATCAGCTTAGGCCAGACGCGCTCCAGCTCACTCGACCATAGGGGGCTTTTTTGGGGTAGGACGACTAAGGATAATAGTAAGAGATCTTTCTCTTCCCTGTGTGACTGAGCTATTTTTTTTTATTATCCCCCGGATAAGATATTTTTTTATTATATTTCTCTCCTTTTGTATAAGAGTTTCCAGCCATTGATCTGACAGTTGCTGGCCATCCAGTTGAAGTTGGAATAGCTGTTAAAGCAATTGGAGTTGTGTAGTTGACACCTTCCCCTGGGGATTGAATGGAAGTGTAAGTTTATGCCTTGAGATCTAATTGCAGTTGTAGTGCTTCCGGACATCAGCAGTTCTAGCAAGTTTTGGGATAGACAAGAAAAAGGCGCAGGTTCAGCACCTTATAATGACTAAGCTCCTGTAAGAGTTATTTATATAGGTCTAGAAGTTTTAACAATACCTTTAATTTGAATAAGGGCGTAACGGTGGCTTTCTTACTTTTACTTACTAGCCTATTGAATACATTTGCAGGCCATTTGCCTTCCCTTACTAATACTAATGTGCAATCATTCCCTCCCTCACATGCATTTGCAACAGATTCTAACTAAGACCGGTAATCCCCGGCCATTCTCGGCATCTTCACTAGTAGCCCTTCTTCTCTGCATGCTAAGGCTCTAGATATTCGAGTTACCCATTCTTCTCCTCTTCCGGTTTCTCAGGTTTGTCTGTATTAGGTATCTCCTTGGTAGAGAAGAGCTTTCCACTTTGACCTTTTTCTATTGATCTTCCCGGATAAACAAAGGCTAGAAAGCCATTTTCTGGATCTTTCTTCTGGTCAATTCAAGTTCTTCGTATTGCGCATAGCTTGTGAATCTTTCTCATAGGTTACGGGTAAGCGAAACTGAATAAACTTTCTTCGCTGAGCAGAAATAATGCTAAACAGAAAGAGGTCTCGCAATCCGCTGTGAACCAGTCAAGTAAGAGTCGGAAATGAGTTGTCGCATATCGGATATGAGGGTTCATTGATCAATGAAGATTTCGCAGATGAGTTGTATAAAATCTGCTGTTGAGAGATTCAAGTTTATCTTTCTTAAGATAGCAGATCTTCCATTGAGAATTATTTCTATAAGGAAGAGTTCTTTCTTTCTTAAAATTCTAAAATCTAGTTGATCGATAAGCCACCGCAAAAAGTGCTTAGCCTAGAGTAGTCCTCGACGCCGGTCCCCGGATGGTATAAGTCTTGATCTTACTTGATTCGCAGGCAAACAAGACTTCGGGCAGGGAAATCTTTTTATCGATTATGATTGTTAGGGAATGAATAGAGAGATTTCGCTCCTAGTGACTGCTAAGTGGCAACTAAATAGGAATTTTCTCTATAACCAAAAGGAGCAATAGACGGAATTGGTATGGTTCGCTAGCAGGCTCCGGAACTAGTCTTTGACGAGAAACTCCCTGAAGTTAAAGTTAGCTCGAGTTCAGTGAACCGAGCGGAGGTTGACCGTGATTGCCTTGGCCTGCTTCACTAATACCTGATTCGGGCACAAGAGCCAATCTTCTTCCTAACACGGGTTATCCCGCTAAATGGGCATTCCCTTCCTTGCAGTGATCTTCTTTTAAGGGAATCCGTTATCGGATTCTCCTTCTCCTCCTTTTGATGGCATGTTCTCTATCTTCTCTTTCTCATCTCAGATGTCTGTAAATTAGCCCCTGGGCTAACCTATCATTAGCAAATGTTACTATGCTTAAGACATGCAAGTCGGACTCTTGACTTTAGTAGCTCTTCCTTATAACATTGATCAGATCCGCTGTTCTAGCATCAACTCTTCCTTCGGGTTTCTTCGATGCAGCGTATATGCGACATCAACGATAATAAGTCAGACGATTCCACTTCCTATTAAAGTTCACCTGCCTTCAAGGTTAGTCCAGTCAAGTCAGCTACTCGGAAGTAAAGGTTCTTCTCTATATCAGCCGATAAACAAAGAAAGACGGAATCCGGGTTCAAGGTCAAGTGCGAGCTATGAATTCTGGGCTGACAATCGCTTTTTCGATCGGCTCATCCACGGCTTCAGAATAACTCCATTCCTTTTTTGATGAAGTAGCTTCGGGTGCTGCTTTCGTCGGCGGGACATTTGATTTGAACGAAGACTTCTTTCATTGAGATATGCTAAAGCTGATTTGCGAAAGAAGCTTCTGAGGCCTGGCTAGGATGCTAAAGATCGGATGCTTCCTCCTGTGCCTAGCCTTGTAAAGGACATGCTACCACCCGCGGACAAAGTCAAGCAGTAAAGTCATCAGTGACGGCGTCTTCTCTACCTGTTATTCCGACAACAGCTTATGATATCACCCTAGCCTCAGGTCACTAAAGACCAGAAGACCGAGAGTTAGGGGTTACCTTAAGCCAAGTCGATAGAAAGAATTTGTCTACGCAAACCTAGAATTCCTTTTTCTCCACGGCTTCACGCTTTCTAAGCAAAGGCTTGACTTGACCGCCTGCTCAATCAAAACCGGGGCTTTCTGCAATCAGTTCCCATTCACCCTTGCCTACATCGCAAGAAAAAAAGAAAGAAAAAGTCTTCTCCCTTTAGAAATGCGGTTACTTGAAGCAGCCACATATAGCGTATATAAGAGAACTGCTGTGGTCCCCATAAAAGAAGAAAGGTCTTTGCGGATCGTACCGTAGAAAGCGACTTGAATAACCTAGTTGTTTGTCGAGATTGCCTTTGTGTTCAGTGTACGGAGGTTAAGATACAAGATCGAAAAGAATGCATTGCATATCAAAAAAGATGCATACTCTAGGTTACAGAGTTCACTATATGAACTAGTCAATCGGGGGTATGAATCACTCAAAAGTAAGAGGAGCTGCTATTGAATCAAGCCACCTTAGACGGAGGTTAACGTATTCCTTTCTTTTTTATAGTTATGAGCTAGACTAAAGCACAGCAGCCGCTGCTTAGTTTAGTGCCGTCGATTACAGCATTACCGGATCTGTCTTACCTTTCCTTTTTTGCCAATGCCCGACAAATTGAAATTTTTCTTTTGTCTAAAGGACCGATTTGACATCTCCGAAGATGAGGAAAAAGAGCTTCAACCCTTCATCTATGCCATTATGTTTCACAAAAGACAATATCAAAATCCAAAAGGATAATCTCAACAAAGTACCTGAAGCCGATGATGGTCCCGTCTCTCAAGCCAATGAGGGAGGATCTCCCGTAGCCAACGAGGCCAATGAGGCTCAATCGCTCGTGAGTTCTGATCCCCCGCCCAACAATTGTTCATTTCGGAGTCCGAGTCGGAGCTTTGTCTACGCAAACCTCTGAGCTCCGAAGGCTCGCTTACGGGGAGTTTCTTTAAGAGTTTACACTATTCCCCCCCTCTCGCTTTGCTCGAGCAACTCCGTACCTCTTTCCTCCGCTCGACTAATAAGTAGTATTGGCGGGTGTACCAGATCGATCAGAGAAGTGCCAGTGGCAGCGGCTGATGTTTATGTAGCGATTCTGTTTCGACTTCGAGTAAAGTAGCTAAGGTTTTGAAGACATGGCATAGCCCAAAGCACCAAAGCGCTGGTAGGGTTCTTTCGTTGTTGAGTACCCTCAGGAGAGCGGCGCCCTTTAGAATAGGCAGAGGGGGATGAGACTACTGGTTCAACCAATCAATCTCTGAATTGCACAATCAATCTCTGAATTGCAGGTGCAGGCTATTAGAAAGGACAGGAGTGGCACTGTGAACTTCGGGAATGCAGTAGAGGAGGTTTGCGTAGACAAAAGACACTGGCTTCACAAGAGGACATAATTTTCCTATTGAAAACCAAGACAAATACATCCGAACGAGTTGATCTGATCGTTGGTCTCTCCTACTTATATTTATCCTTATTACGGGAGGAATGATTCGTGGTATACCAGATCTGGTCAAGCTAATAGGCACAGAAGTACCATGATAAGGATTAATATCCTCAGCATAATACCTCATCAACGAAGTCTTACACTGCTTAACGTATAATAACGCTGAAAGCAGAGAATATCCACGTTTTAGCCTCCAAAACTCTTTTACAAAGCTTGTCAAGCATAAGCAATCCTCTACAATTAGGTTAGAAGTGATGATTCAAGTACTTCGAAGAAGAAGTGACTTGAACCACCTAGGGAATTCTCTTCTTACTCGGTTACAGTAGTTGATGCCAAGCTCTTACTTTACCTGATGACTCTGTGTGTGGACCAATGGCAGAGCACTTGTGGCGTGAACCAGTCTTTATCTCAGACTCAGAGCACCTTGTTCACCCCCAAGAAGTGAGCCCAGGCATTAGTTGCTGGGACTCCCTGAGTTACTCCTCCTTGTTTAAAAACCACCACCCAGTAAACAAGGCATACTTGCTAACTGCGATCTCTAGCACAGTTTCATTCGTACCGACCCTCTACGGACGGGGTCAAGAGTGCCTTGCCGTTGCTGTCGCGTATCCAACCACCCTATCGGTATCACCTACGCTACTCATTTCTGACCCCCACCTTCTTGCTTTCTGATCCCTAGCTCGGATCAAAGATAGGATTTTGTCGCAGATAATTTGTCTACGCAAACCTATCCCTATAAAGCCGTCCTCCCTTTGTTCATTCTTGGGCGAGTAGAGTATCCCGGCCTACACTTCAACTACTAATAAGGGGAAAACACTGAGTAGTACAACTCATAGCATGGAGGGTGACAGTCACACATATCCTCCTGATTCACCAAACCAAACCTTTCAAAGACGGGTACTCAGTTCGGGCTTCTCTAAAGGGCTTCTGCCACACGTTCTTATCAATATCGATTAGAGTATATTGAAAGATAAATTTGCATGCGTCCCAGCGGATTCCTCTTTAAAGCTGCAAGATCAGATGACTTGGAAGAGTCCCTACGGAAGGGGAATAAGCCGATAAAAGAGACCTCTGAGCTCGGACTCCCAGAAGAGTTCTGGGCGGTGCGTAGCGCTTTGAACATTAGTCTTTCTCGATTCTTTTCATACGACCCACGGACTAGGAAAGTCGAAATGAAGTCCTACGACTGGTCATTTTTTATATAAAAAAGAGTTCAGATCAAAAGTCAAAAAGGTAATATAACTCTGCTGTGAGCCTAGTTTTGAAATCAGTCTTAGTCCCTTAATGAGGAAAGTGCAAGGTAGTGCTAACTAAAATACTCATTAAGAGCCTCACTGGCGGATCGGAACGCCTTGCCTACGAAGGAATCGGAATCTCATATTGGCATATTGCCCCTTCTCAGTCAGACTAGTTCGAATTTCACTAATCCGAATCTGAGGAGATGGCTGTGAGGGAATGCGCTGTCTTTCTTTCTGTTTTCTCGTGGGATTCTCAAGGTGCCTTGTCTAAGGCGGATCCTATCTTCTTTTCCTTGACTTTAGCAGCGTCCGGGTTCTCTCTTTTTTGAGGCAGGTTTTACGTTAGGTTAGAATCCTTTGTCTACGCAAACCTTTCTTTTGTTGGAAAGACGAGAGAGCTGACCAGAAATGAAAGATGAAATAGCTGGTCCAGCGATGACATTTCTGAAGTCTGGCACCACATTGCTTTATAGTCAAGAAAGATAGGAGGGCGCTTTTTCCAGGCCGGTCACTTTCATTAAGGCAAAGGATGCAATAGCCTTAGGGGTGATAAAGGATCCTACACAGGTTGACATCCGATCCAACCTAGTTGATATGCAAAGGCGATGGTCTAAGGCTGGAGCGATGGTCTTAAATTGAAGACAGACGGATTTGAATACCAAAGAGCGGAGCGATCTCAACGCAAACGGTAGGTAGAGGTACCTGGGAGCATAATAGCCTAAAGTCCGATACTAAAGTAAAGAAGGGAGAAAAGCCTCATTAGCTACAGGCGGCCAGACTTCGGCTAATGGGGGTGGCGCCATCTTTTAGGAAGGCGGGACCAATTAACAAAATATCATAAATATGGTCTCATTTTCAGGTGTTACGACTTGGTGCGGCAGAAGACCCCTCTAATACCAATTGGTACTTGGATCAGTTCAAGCAAGTTCCACGTAGTACATACTCGACTTTTATTAAGGGCTCCAAAATAAAAAAAAAGGGATTCATTAATCGGCTCATTCCAGGCTTAACTTTTTGGTATATATTTCGTTACGTTAGAAGAGACCCTTAGTTAATTTACCTTTGGATCGCACTACACCATATAGTCAAGTCACACTTCCCCGGGTCGCTGTAAGCTCGTTCATATATACTCTCATCCAAATGAAAAACCTCAGCGAGGCGACCAGGGATAAGAGACTACGGGTTGGACCATCTCAAACGCAACCGCCCTTCCAATGGCGGTGGCGTACGATATCAGCAGCTGGATATATGGGGAGGATCGACCTGCATGTGAGGCAAGTCAAAGCAGCGAGGGAGATCCCGAAGAGAACAGTTCCGAAATAGGGTTAGGAGAGTGGAGTTTGAAGATCTAGAGCGAAGCGAAGAAGGCCAACCCCCTACCCTATTTATAAGGAAGGAAGTAAGAAAGCTGAGAAGGAAGAGAGTTTTTCCAAAGATGAAGACCTAGAGCTAGAGCTTGTTGAGAAAGTAGCTTTAAAGATGGGCACCCTTCAGACAGAGACTTAAAGTATCCCCTTGCCTTCTTCCAGAAGAGATAACTTTCGCAACGGACTTCTCCAACGATGGATGTGATTGTATCCTTCTATCGAATAAAAGAGAAAGAGAGACCCTTTGAGAGACCAAAATAAGTAGACAAATAAATCGAAAGAAAGTCAACCCTAAGGGAAGTCGAAGCTATTGGGTAAGTATTTCCTCTATGCTTGCTTGAATGTGGGAAGTTCGCCGCACATGCAGTCTTCTTTGGTCAATAACCTGCCCTTAGAAGGGGCTTGAAAGGTTGCTAATACCCCAACTCGTCGATTCACACTTCCCGAATTAGCCATAAAGAGCTGCTCTCTGTCTCCTCTTCCAATTCCAATTATCAGTTCGATCTCTTTTCTTCGGGTGGTGATAAGGAATCCGAAGCCTCTATCCTCATGTCCTTGCTTGCTGCCTTCTTTCTTTAGAAATGTCTTTGTGCCTACTTTCTTCATAGGCGATCTAGTTGGTGCTTAGCTCTATCTCAACAAAGGAAAAATCCTTCGTTCAGGGCAAAGTGCACTTCCCTTCTTTTTTCGCTAATTCGAAAGCGCGCCCTTCTTAATCTACCTCATGGGGTACGGAGTGGCTTGAGCGCCAGCTCATGGGGTATTTCGTTAGAAAGCTTGCCTTCGTATAGGTATAGGGCCGGTCTCATAGAGTATTTCCCCGTGGCTCAAGCAAGGGCCGATAAAGTCTCATACTGAGCCACCGCGAAGGCTTTCTATCTATTTGGCATCGGCCTCAGCCTAGGGAATAATTCCTATATTCTAATAGAAAATAGGTAGGGGGTGCAATCTCCAATAATGGTAGGATGGCCTTAGCTTTTGATAACTCAAATTCCTTTCCTTCTGGCCTTGGGGCGGGTGTGCCTATCGATCTTCAAACTCCAGAGTTACTATTAAGCGGAAATCCCGTTCGTTAGCTAGATTTAAAACTGAAAAAGAAAAGCATCCTTTGCTACTTCATCGTCTAGCTTTTGGGCTGGTGGTGACTCAGCTACGCCTTTGCCTTTACCATTTCCTAAACTCTTTAAAAGGCATTGGCATACGAAGCATAGGTAAGAAAAGAAGACTCCAATCTTGATCTTTATTTATCTCCTGAGAAGGCTATTTCGTTGGAAAGGGCAATTGCCATTAGAAAAGCACCCTTTGCTACTTCATCGTCTAGGTCTCTTGCAGTTCCCCTTTCACTAAAGGCTAGAGGTCTTTATACGAATGGAAGGCTAGGAAAAAGTCAAGACAAGAAGATATAGGATGACGATCGTTCGGGAACCATAACTAATGGGGCACCTCACTCGGAAAAGAATAAATGAAAATCAGGACTTGCAAGCGGAGAAATCTTACAACAAATTCAATTACATTAGGCATTGCCCTTTACACACACGATTTGGAATCCTTTTTCCAATAGCAACACGATATATATATGGGATGGGACTTAACTGCCGACTGGAACTCTTACTACTGTTACTGCTAATGGGGGGGGATGGAAGATATTGCTCAGGACGGGAAATGAATGCCTTAAAGCAAACTCCCACTTAATGACCTGCATCGTCTATTCTCGCTCGACCACTTGTGTAAGTAAAGTATACGTGGCCGATGAATGGGATCTTCATCCCTACGCGGGAAAGAGACTCCCGGGGGGATTCAGTAAATGTCTATTTTCTTACTTCGGAGGGCCAAGCAAGTAGGCAAAAAGCTCTTCTGGAACACTATCTAGAGCTCCCATAGGGTCGTTGGACCGTATTCGCTACCTCAAAAGGAGACTTCCCTTGCAGAAGCAATGATGGTAACCTATTAATGATGTACACAGCTGTATAAACGGCATCTACCCAGAAGGATAAGGGCATATGTGCATGCAACAAAAGTGTCCTAGCAATCTCACTGATATGTCTATGTTTACGCTCCGCAACCCCATTGAGTTTTAGTGTGTCAGGACAAGACAAGCGCAAGGCATGCCTTTTCAAGCGAAGAGTATCTAGACTCATAGCCCCCTATGTTGTAAGTGGTAAGGGGATCTTTTTTTTCAGATAATTTAAAACACGCTCTTTAAGGCTTACTTCTATTCTAAGGCCGTATCATCATGCTGTCCTAATACGCATCCCATCGACGTATCGGCCACCGATAAATATAACAAAACAACAGGGGTCTTCCCGGCCTTGGTGGGACCAGTACTGGGGGGTTAATCAGGTACCGCTTAATCTTATCGAATGCTCTCTATCTCTCTATAAAAAAAAGCCCTTTCCCCTTTCTCTAAAAGGTAAGCTCGTTCCACCCCTTCGACGAATTCTTTCGCAGCAGCTTGAACTGAACCCGGGCTATCAACGTGAACGAGAGAAAAACAAACCCCATTACTCGATCAGGGGATCTAAGCCACTGCTCTATTCCCTTATGGCTTTCTTTTGCCAACTTCAAAGGGGACTGCAGGAAAGTAAAAAAAACTTGAAAACTCACTTCATTGCATAAGGAACTTTAAAAAGCGTTTTCTCACACTGACTGGCTAGCTTGTCTAAAGGACTGCTTGGCTTGATTGAATGGGCACTATAAACTCCTCCGCGCCTAGTAACTGCGGGTACACTCCTCCCTCCAAAAGCAAGTCAAACTGGAATAAAGCTTTCGATCCATAGATGGCTGGGACCATATTACCTCCTAGGAATGCACCCGCTACTACCAACTAAAGAAAAAAAATCGAATCGGGCGAGCGGACTGCAACCCTTAGGAATAGGAAAAAAAAATGCATGAATGAGAATTGGCAATGAAACTTCAGAAGGTTATGTAATTGGAAAGGCTTACTTTTTTCTCCAATTTGATCATAAGGCACCTTTGACCCGGCTAGTTGGCGCCAAACATGTCTTCTCCTTTGACTTAAAGTCCGCCACCGATAGAAGGCCGTTGACTTTATGTTTGAGGTAGTTCAGGCTTGTTTTGGCCGAGAGTTTGCTTCCAGTGCAGTGAATTCTACACTGGCGTGTTGTGTCTTTGAGGTGCCATTCGTTAAGAAGAAGTACTCTCAAGTGACATTTACAGCAGGGAAACCCTCGGATATCTGTCGTCTTGGCCCTTGTTCGCTTTGTCACATCATCTTTTGATTTGGCACTGCGCGCAGGAGGCGTACCCAGGTCGTTATTTCGATCGTTATGGGGTACTCGGTGATGATGTGGTCATTGCCGACACAGAAGTAGCTAGGTTGGCTCAGCACTATCTGTCCAAATTAGGTGTTAAGATTTCTTATCCGAAATCCCTAATTTCGGATAGTGGTGCTGCCTCGTTGCTAAGGCTAGGGCTGGAGGGTGGGCTTAGAAAAAGGCTATCCGCTAACCATAAATGGAATATATGATCCTTGGCCCAGATCCGAAAGCAAGTGGGCCCAAACCACGGTTCTCCGGTTGGGATTTGGCTATGTCAGCGATACTTGAAGCAGTCGGTTAACCTATTAGGTAATCTATCTGATGGGATTTTTTCCTTCTTTATCTTGAGTGGTATAGAAGGGATTTCCTCTATATCTATATAATACCTATAATATATATAATAGGTAGCGATAAGAAGCTAGAACATCAATAGCTTTCATTCGATTCGGTAGGGGTGGGCTTGGAGTCAGAAGTCCTCTATTTCCCAACCAAAGAAAGACTTTTTCAAAGTTAACCTTCCCTATAGGTTCTGCAGAGGCAGGGGAAGGTCGGGTTCAAAGCCTTTCGTTCTTATTATTAGTAAGATGGGGCGCCCCCAGAGGCATTAAAGAATCTTTCTTTCATGGTAAATAAACCCAATCAAAAGGGAAAGGCCCTACTTATGATGGGGGGAGTTGAGGTGTCCATGGTAGGCGATGAATGGAGGAGTCGATCAAGGGGATTCAATGCTTAGTCTTCTATCCCTGCTCTTCCCGGGTTGGTAGATAATTCCTCAACTATTGGGTAAACATAGATCCTAGAGAGCGAGTTTAAGCAGCATCACTAGAAGAAGGAGTTGATGAGGTTTTTAGACTAAAGTATATCTGTTCTGGTTTATCAAAAGAAAAAGTTTTTAACAGTTTAAAAAAATCTGGTCCAACCCGGACGGAAAAGAAGGTCAAAACGGACCTATTGATTGACCATAGATGCGAACTCCCACACCCTTAGCCAGTACCAGCGACTAGTCTTCGGGCTACGAGGTATATAGGGCGAGAGCCTGCTAAGGAACCCATTAAATTGCACTACACTCAGTACGCACTTCTTTCTGGGACCGCTTGATTCAGCATACAGCAGTGCAACATCGGATGTTAATCAGGAAGCATACAGTAGCAAGCACACATCTCTGCGGTCTTTCTAAACTATTAATCCAGTGTCAGCCTTTAGGGTACATCCTACCCTAATCTTGAGTTGAGTGTTGGGTTCGGAACAAGAGGAATCCTTCTTAGACTCGGTTCGCCGTCAGTTTGCAAATCGCAGGCCCGGAAGTTAGTCAAAATATAGAACCTGTGTATGGTGAAGCAATGCTGGCCCCTTTTCAAGGAAATGGGAAGACTATATATAAATCTATCATTGGTCTTTTTGTTTAATCGACTTTGTTTGTCTTTTGAAGGCTAGCCTCGCTTTCTAACCTCTATGTCTATCTGAGAGAGATTCCTCGGCCGTATCAAAGCGGGTAGTTGCTTATCTAGTTGCTACGGCTCAGCTGGCCTTAAGACCCAAAGCAGCATTCAAAGAAAGGGCAAGTCCTTCTGGCCGGATGGACAAAGAACGAAAAACTTCTATTAAAGAAAAAGAAAGATCGGGAGCCTTACAGAAAAGAGTTTTCTGCAAAACCTCATACGGAGTCGTCTCAGTTCAGTTGATCGATCCAGGTCCATTCCGCCTCTCTTCGGGAAGGAGGCCAAGCTGGTTAAGTCTCGGGGACCCCCCTCGGGCATTGAATCACTGGCCTTAGCCTGCCTACCAGTCTTGATCTCTTGCAAGAACAAAGGGAAGCACTAAGAAACTATTTCAGCATGCCATTTGAAGAAATTCATCACTCGGATGCTCTCACAGCGATGCTGAAAAGGTAATCTCTACTCTGGTTCAACACTCCCCTGACTTACGCGAAAGAATCATCCTCAGAAAACTAGCATCCCGGATGGTTGAGCTCAAGGGAAGCACCCTGAGAGCAAGAAGTTCGATCAATTCTGCCAAAGCATCTCACTCTCAGTCTACTGCTTCTGAAAAGACTTCTAACTGCGAGAGTGCCTTAGATCAGGAGCATGAACAGCTCAGCTCGGTTCTCAAAGATTGAAGAAGAAAGAGAGCAGCTAACAGTTGAAATTCGGTACTTACAAGCCAAAGATGCAGAGTTCCTCAAACAACAGCACTGGTAGTTGAATTAAAAAAGGCTAACGAAGGGATATCCAGAAAGCTTGCAGAACTTCCATAACGAAGCCCCGAAACCCCATTTCTTATGGGCTTTCTCTTAAGACCCTCTGGTAGTTATAGTGAATCCTCTAGGCGTCAGCCAATAGAATCAATCAATAGGAAGTTACTATCTACTGAAAGAAGGAGTGGCAACAAAGACAGAAAGGCCGGTGCAATCCCCACTACCTCCTCTAATTCTCTAATTCTAGGCCAAGCAGCCCTTTCTTTATCTTCAACAGCGAGAATACATTTTGAAAAAAGAAAAGGCAAGACTCTTCCACCATTACCACTAAGAAAGAGACTCGGCGCTGACCGAGACGGCTTTCCTCAAAGACGGATAGGATTCGCTTTCATCGCTTACTGGCATTGCGCCTACAACCGAAGAAGCATTCACTCCATTCAATAAAGGCTTACGGAAAATAGAAAGATGCAAAGCAAAGTCGATCGAGCACAAAAGAACTAAAAGAAAAGAAAAGCCGCTTACCACAAGCAAGAATCGGAAATGGTCCTTATACCAATAAGCGCTAGGGTGCTTACACAAAGAAAAGAGCATTGCATCCTCACTATACGGAAATTGTGCTAGACCTGCAAGACCTCAAGCCCTTGCTTTGGAAGACTCAACAGACAGACCTTACAATCCTACTTTGGCACCTCTGACGAATAAGATAAACCATACGACAATTGTCCCACACCTCAAGCAATTGACCATGGGAGGCTCGGGAATGGACTAAGGGCGTAGGCTGATTGGAAAGCGAATCGAAAGGAAAAGACGGTAGCCAATGCGAAGAAACCTCAAGACCTACCTTTGGACTATTTCGACTCCTAGATTGAAAGGAGTTGGACTTCCAAAGAGACTGGAAAGGAAAGCAGGGGGGCTGCTAATCGAAAGCTTCTAAAGTAGGAATACTTGGGGAGTGAAGTAGAGGCCCGGGAGGCGGGAGGTACTTAAATCAATCAGGAAGGAAGAGAAAGCAGTACTTGATGGGCGAAAGAAGGGAAGGTAAAAAGCAGAAAACCTTATACGACTTACACACAAGGAGGGCCGCTAGGGGTAGGGTACTTAGTCAAAGAGAGACAAGGTTTGGAACCCTCGTTCCCACCTAAGTCTAAAGCCAAAAAGCTATTAGTCCGAGTCGATGAGAAGGAGATTACTTCAGGTCAAGAGCTACTACAAGAAAAAGCAATCCACTTTATATCGTGAAAGTGAGAAAAAAAAAAAGGAAATAACTGAACTAGCTTCGGGAGTAGAAAAAGTTTCAAGGATAAATGAGTTCACCAGATTAAGACGATAGGGCCAACGCGGATAGACCCAGCCCCTCGCCCGACTCTTTCTAGGAAAGAGACAGAGACAGGAAAGAAAGTCTATAGATTGAGTCCAGCTACTACAATAAAGTAGTAGTTTTGCTACTACAATAGAGTAGTTATGAGTTTTCAGCCTAATCGATCAGAGGAATTCTCTTCAATCTCATCCTCGAACAGGCCGCAATCTTTCCTATTTCTCGTCCAAGCCTTTATGAGGAGGTGATTCCCTTTCTTTCCACACCGACCAAGCCCCATTGCTCTGAATCCGGTCAAATAAGGACCCGGGCTAAGCCTTCGTTCGCAGTCATAAGTAAAAGATAACAATTAGGCAGTGGAACTTAGCCTAAGTCTAACTAACTAACGAGCCTGAAAACTAGAGAGTGCTACTAGACTTAGCAAGACTGCCCCTAGCATAATGGAAAGGGATATATCCTTACTTATTAAAGAAGGGGTAGAAAAAGGGGGGTCCCCAGATGACTAATATACGTTCTCCTAGCCTGATTGGACAATGAAGGAATGCAAAAAGACAAGAAAGAGGACCAACGAAGACCATCGAAAGATAGCACAGAAAGTCAGTTTGGACTTTAATCGGTCAAGTGCTCCGCCAGCCGTCTTCCCAGCTTAGGCTGGAAAGCAACTCATGAGATGAGATCTCTTATCAGGAAAGTCAGAGGGAACGAACATAGCAGCCCTTTCACTGATAGCATGGGTGGGTCCGGAAGGAAATGGAAGAATGAACGATAGCAACTCTCTTCTTATACGATACGTGATTGGACGATATGGATTGTTCCCATCATTGATTGTGTCAGCCATTCGCGACTCTATTTAAGATCTGACTTTTGAGGCGGGGTTCGGGCAATGAAAAGAAAAGGCTCATCTGCTTCCTTAAAAGTGAGTTTCACAGAAGGTTTTTTCCCGGAAATAAAAGAAGCTCGACCATGAAAAAGAGTGAAAACCCGTACGGTAAGGTGTGTAGCAGAAAGAGTAGTTTCAGAAGCTTAGAGAATGAAAGAGAGATTCTGATTCAAGTTCTACCAAGCCTCCTCTCTTAAAGAAAAGTGGAACCGGGCCGAAGAGGTCATTCTATTGATTAAGGAAAACAGAGTTGGAATGTGGTTTCGTAGCCTTCTTAGACCCATAAGACCAACCAAGGATGTTTGAAGCCAACGAAAACTCCTGCGCGAAGCGAGAGCTAGTCTTTGCTATATTCTATGTTAGTTGGCTTCCAGTCGAGTAGTGTAGGACGGACTATCGGAGCTAGTACGAAGATCAGAACCAAGCTTCCGAGATCAATCAGTGTAAAAATCCGACTCAGGGGAGAGGGATGATTTAGCGGCATCAGCATGACGTTCCTAGTTCCCAGCTGTCCTTTCTTTCGCGGAATTACTAACGTCTCTTTACGTCACCGAGCGAAGTGTTCACTTTGCTTGGATCTCGAGCCAGATAAAAAGGTGAGTTCGGAAGCTTCGAGTGACCTCCTCAATCCCGGTTGTAGGAAAACAGAAAGAAGCAAGCAGAGAAGGGCTGGAAAGAAAAAGCCAGCAATCACTAAAAGAAAAGATAGGAAACCTGCGCACTTCAATTTAACCTGAATTAACGAATGGCAGCCTATGACAGGACTTACCAATGCAACTCCGAAGGCTGACCTTGCTTTGCTCTAGCCCTACTTGCTGCTAGAAAAGCTCTCTCTCTCGCGCCTTTCTTCAGCTTGTTCCTGTTCGTCTATTCGGGACGGGGCAGGCAGCCCACATACATGAAGAGAAGAAGAGAGGGGGGGTTCCTTGATATTAAGGTGTCAAGGCGGTCGAAGAAGGCCACAAGTGGAAGCAACCGATGCTTTGGTCATTCAGTTGACTCCTTGCTGCCAGTCCGTGCTTGCTTGCTGTCATGCTGGCAAAAGCAGGGGTTTCGGCCGGTTTTACCTACTATTGGATTTGAACCAATGACTCTCGCCGTATGAAAGCGATACTCTAACCGCTGAGTCAAGTAGGTCAAGCTGAGTCAAGTCAGAGAAAAGAA
The DNA here is from genome assembly GCA_947685225.1 of Garcia nutans. Classification (NCBI taxonomy): domain Eukaryota; kingdom Viridiplantae; phylum Streptophyta; class Magnoliopsida; order Malpighiales; family Euphorbiaceae; genus Garcia; species Garcia nutans. The sequence goes on from CANTUV010000373.1 coordinate 19,031, forward strand.
AATAGACCCAGAAAGCCGCGCAACCAGAGTTCCCCAACCTATACAAGGGGGGGGGCGGAGCGCTAAGAAAGAGAAAGCGTTATCACTATACGAAATGAAGCAGCAGCTAGCACGCTAAGATCAACCACTTGGAGAACGTGGAGCCTTTCTTTCTCGGTCGTCTGTCTTAATATAAGTGGATTCCGATTCATGCGGTCGTTCTCTACTGCATTGGTCTTTTCACTCCCCACTCTCAACCATAACAAAATGTTTCCGCTATATCTCTCAGGAGTAGTCAAAGGGCGGGTCCGAGTAAGAAAAAATGAACTAAGAACTAGGGCATACAACAATGGATCAATTCATTCAACAAGATCCGTTCGGATCGGACCAGGATGAATGGGATTGGTCTGACCTCTCGCTCAGATGTAAGACTCCCGCCGCCGACAGATGTCCCATGCCACGTTTCGTGAACAGCTATGCCCGAGAATGAATGAATTGTGATATAGCGCCGAATAAGCCACTGCTCTATTCCCGACTCGAAATCTATAAAGGACTTTAAGGGAGAGAAAAGAGGGGGCCCTACACCATACATCCTGCTGCCCGGGGACGACTGCACGTTACATCATAGCAGCACGACCAAATAAAGGCGGAAACCCGGTTGGGCGTTCCTGCGCACCCGGCATCCTGCAAGAAAAGGCCCCTTACTATAGAACAAGCAACGGATTGAGCTGCGCGAAAGCCGTTGCTCGTTAGCGCATCCGTTTTCAATAAGTTTAGGCTTTACTAATAAGATAGAAGGGGCTTTTTCAGCTTACTCTGCTACAGCGGACCGTTAACAGGGTGCCGCGGTTTGTGGGCTTGAAGGACTTAGCGCCGTGACAAGTGGTATCAGAGCCAAAGGTTAGGCCAAGCCATGGCTAGTGGGAAGAACCCGTAGGCTAGTGCCGTCGAAGAGGCTCGACGGAGATGGTTCGAATCAAGCGAAATCAAAGGCATTCGTTGGCACCCGAGATGCTAAGGATCGAAGACTTTTTGGATATGGAGCGGCTTGTCGGACTACGTCCGAGGAGGCGTCGGTGAATACGGCTGCCATGTATCTTGATGGTTCAGCCAAGTTCTGGGTGGCGGACCAAAAGACGTAAAGAAGGCGGAGCGTGAAGTGCAATTAGATCCATTTTGAAGACGAGCTTCAGGCAGAATGGAGGGTTCCTGCCCGGTTGTGGTCCGACATGTTGATGAGCCTGAAGCAAACAGGCCCCATGCCGATCTTCGCTTGGGCCGGCTCCGAGGCTCTACCCTGGCTTTTCATTGGTTCCTCCCCAGGGCCCTTTATCATATCGCGCGTGCATCTTCAAGCAATCGGGGGAGGCGCCGAGTACATAGACGAGGCGGTCCCGGGAATGAAAGCCCATTCCCTCGTGCTCTGGAACTCGGTTTCACAAAAAAGGTTCAATATTGTGAAAGCGTAGCGTAGGCGAAACCCGGCAGCCCGCCCAGAGTTTGACCTTATCCGGTCCTGGTTTGAATCTTTCCTTCCTTCCCCCAGCAGCAGGCAACAACACTGGGAAGAAGACGATCAGGATCTCACGTGTGGCAGCTGTTGGAACAAAGTCCTACATCCAAGAGGTACCTACCTAGAGGAGAGAAAGGACCAATTGAAGGCCCCGGGGCCGGAATGCGGTAGGGTCTTCAAGCCCCACGCTTGATTCTCGAGATTCATGGGCCTAGAACTTCGATCCGAACCTTCGCATCTATTTTATCTTAGAGGATGAACCACGCCTTCGTTATCGCCCCTCGCTACTGCTCGCTATCGTATTGATTCTTGCCGGCCCTTCCATCTTCCAATTCCTTATTGAGATCGAGATCTTCTTCCATTAGACCCAGTTCGGTCAGATCAGTTCCATAATCTAGCTTGCCCGGGCCGGGCTTTCAGTCTTTGGTCGGGCCGGCCGTAATGAATGATCGTTGTTCTCGAACAAAACAATAAGACTTAAGGCTTTCGCTATCGCTCTTCGCCTAAAGCCGTAACTTCGTTGTTAAACCTTCGCTATCGCGAGAATATAGCGATCGAAGACGCTCAGCTGCTTCGCGTATTACGTATTGCCCGAAGGGCATGCTGCAAGAGCGTGGGTGAGTGGTAAGCGTAGGAGGCGCGCCCGAAGGGCAGCGGCAGCAGTGTGGTTCCAGGTGCCGTCGTGTCATTGAGATCTGCGGGGTGGCGGGGACTTCGACTGCCTTGTATCGGGTGAAGAGAAGGGGTGGTAGGCTTAGTAGGGCTCGAACCTACAATATCACCGTTATGAGCGGTACGTTTCAACCAATTAAACTATAAGCCCCTACGGATCTCTACATGCAATTCGCTCACTTCGGGAAGAGCGGACGGAAAGAGGGGGCCTTTGCTCTATCTGCTTCTTCCTCTTCCCAGGAATGGAATGAAGAATTAGATAAAAAGAAAATGATTATCTTATTGTTTATAGATAGATATAGAATATTCTATATCTATTTATAATTATAATAACGCGACTCAAACGGGCGGAGGCTCTCTATTTGCTTGCAATGCCGGCTGTTCGCCTTTCGGAAAGGTTTCGCCTATTTGATTCAAAAAAAAGGCGCTACTAAACTACTGTAGTACAGCTAGTGTTTGTTAGTAGTACAACAGAATGGAATGCCGTTCGCCCCGCAAGCCCTACTGAAGTACCAAAGGCGCGCTCAGTGACTTTCGTAACCCAACTCTTTAGTAGTGAGTTTGAGAGTGGTAGGGCGACCACTTGTACTTCTAGGGCGACCTTCAGTATTTCAATAGTAGTTGAACAAACAAGCCCACTAATAGCTTTTTTTTAGTTTTGTTTTCACTTTGGTGTAGTTGACCCTATTGACTCAAGGTTAGACCAAAAATAGACTCATGTTCATAGGAACAGGGAACCTTTCCGTAGTGGGATGTAGGCTTCAGTTGTTTTGGTACTTTTTCACCACTAGTTATTATTTCATTTAGTAGTAACCGGCTGTTCACCTAGTGTAGGCTTGCTCCGCCCAACGTGTAGCTTAACGACTGAACTCGTTGGCTACACAAGCCAGCTGATCACTTGATAGTGTTAGCCTTTGTCAACTGAAGTAGCGTAGCGCCAACTGATAGCTGATAGAGCAGATAGATAGAGCGCGGCGCGGGGCCTCGTTTGAGTCGAGTCGTCGCGAGCAGAGCCGTTTGTTTCTACTGTCATACTACGACAGTACCAAAGGCGAACGGCATTAGTACAGCTGTTAAGAATACTCTCCGATGTTGACTTTGTAAACTAATAGGCCTTGGTAACCTACCGGTGACTTTTGAATCAAAGTAGCGACGAAAGGGGGAAATAGCTCAGTCGGTTAGAGTGCTGGTCTGTCACGCCAGAAGTCGCGGGTTCGAACCCCCGCCCGATCATGCCAACCAAAAGTGGAAGAAGTCAGAGTTGGAAAAGGACGAAGTCCTACAATCAGTGGGGGGGTTCCCTTGAGTTCTTCATCGCGAGCCGGTCCCGAAATGAGATCCTTCTCCTCGGATGATCGCGGAAATAGCGAGAGGTTGCAGTCCCCCCCATACCATAACTCATCCAACATTCCACGTTCCCGAACGGATCCCGTTCAATATATTTCCTATGATGACTCCCCTCTAAGGTACCTGGCCTCTCAAATAGACGAGATCTCTCTATAACAGTTTTGTCATGTCAATGCCGATTGAACCAATCTTACCAGCTGCCAATTCCGGATGATGGTGCTCTATCGAAGGCAGCCGGCCGAGCCGCGGAACCTGCTCTTGGATTGGCCACCCCCCCCCATCCTCCTCGGATAGGGACCGGCCGGAAGGAAGGAGAGAGACCGAATCAAGGCTGCTTCGGCCGAACCCACCCTTACTTCATTCAGAATAGGAGAACAGGTGCCTACTTCCTCGTCGTGGAGCGGAACAGGTGAGAGCAACCGATGTGATCTTTGGTCAATTCACGAATCGATCGGGCGGAAGTCAAATCAACTTGATACTGAACCGGATCGAGCCCTTCTGCTAAAAATAGAGAGCGGTAGGTCGGGCGTTGTTCTATAGGTCATTCGGAAGGGCTCCGTATAGTTTTTTCATTTTGGGGCGTAACGTTGTGGTTGTTCCCTCTCGTCGAGCTTCCTAAGGTCTCCTCTCGTTCTCACTCGAGTTCATTCTTCAACCTTTCTTATTTCCTCTAAACTACCGTTTGGAGCTTTTCACAGTCAAAGTCAAACGTTTGTCGGTGGCAACATCGGCATGCGTTATATAAGACTTTAAGCGCACCTGAACTACCCATAGTCTATCTAGTTACGGGGTTGCACTCAATAGTCAATCAATTCGTTTTTCCGCTTTGTATCGCACGCTTGTTATATTTGTTTATATAGTTAAAAAAAAAGTATAACTAACTGAAAGCGCCTATGAATTAGTTCCAATAAAGCGGCCGTGCACGTCAGGGTCCGAAGGAGATGTAGTTGCTTGTACTTTTCTTTTTTTGTCGAGATTGGGGGTGGGCGAGACAGAAATGGGGGTCGTGGTCGTGGAAAAATTGGGTTCAATTCCCATAGCCCCGATGTGGCGAAAAAGACTGATTCAACGAGAGATGCCTTGCCTGCATTAAGATTTAAAACTTGTCGTCTACTTTCAGGAAATGTTCGGAAGAGAGAACTTACAATAATACAACGCCGCATTCTCCGAAGATTGAGGAACAAGAAGAAAAAGATTAAGAAAAAGATTTATCCGAGAAAAAATCTTAACAGTTACATCCAATCACAAACTACACGAAAGTTGCCCCTTTTTCATGGGGATTTACCCATCACAGAGATGCACAGAGGAACAGAACGAACTTCATATATCCCTTTTCTACTTAATCCAGAAACAAGATTGGACGTTATTCCGGTTCGTCTCCATTTTTGTGAAACTATTCCTCAAGCAAGGCAGCCGATAAGTCATCGAAGGGTTTGTGTGAATAATGGAATGGTAAGCATTACTCATTTGAAAGTGTCCCACGGTGATATAATATCTTTTCAAGAAAATGACGCAAGAATCCGCGGTGAAGAAATAAGGAGATCTTTCTATATTGAAATATCAGTTGAAAAAATAATAGGCAAATTCCTTCCGGTAAGAATGTGGAGAAGAACCAAAACAGAATGGTTCCACCTACTCAAAACTAAGAGGGGATGTCGCCTACTACTAAAATCCCGGTTTTTGCAACAGTTGCGTTCTTCTATGCAAGAAGAAGACTTAGAAAGAACAAAGAAGTTTGGATCCGAAAAAGTATGCTTAGGCAGTTCCTTCGCTGAGCACAACAGAATGAAGAGAAATTTATATCATTTCAAATCATCGCTATCCTTTGCCAAGGATAGGAACGAGAAAAACCGAAATCTTCTTATTCGAGTAGGAAGTCCTATAGTTTACAACTCTTCTTTATATAGTAATTCGATCTATTGCTCCGCATGCCCCCATCAGTTTACTATGAAGAAGAGAAGAATCAAAAGGATCGAACTACCTACTCATTATTCGGAGGTGAATCATAGAACACTAAAAGCTGTGGTATCTTATGGACCTAACATAGGTCATATCCCTCACGACATAAGATTGAAAGATTTAAACCTTCCTCTTCGGAGCGGAAACGGACGTGGCCAAAACATATAAAGATCGGCGTAGTCGCTCATAGGGACCGGATAGAGGATAGTCTAGATCGATTCATAAATCTCTTTCTATCCATATAGATAGGTATCTCCGTGGATAGAGATAAAGATAGGGATCCATCTAGTCACTATTTCCATTTTTTTTTTCTTAATTCTGATTGATTGCCTTTTTTTTGACGACAAGTTTTAAATCTTAATGCAGCAGGCAAGGTGAAATGAATTTCAATTATTACTTGCTGGGTCGGAGCGTAGACGAGCGAGCAGAGCCCAGGAAACAGGGAAGCCCGTCATAGAGCAGTCGACTAGAAGTAGAAGACTGATGGCCTGAGAGAAAGCGGCCTCTCTCGGGAAACATGGCCAAATTTCTCTTCTTTCTTTTTGATTTCGGGTTTCTTTATTTTTTCAGGGGCCCAGAACGCTAAAGGGGAGAAGCAAACCGAACCTCTAATCGACCTGGACACATAAAAAATTCTCGGCGTCGAGAGAGATTTGAGATTCCGTAAGTAACTCAGTGAGTGCTTTCTAAGAAGGGAAAAAGAAAATGAAATACGAACAACCGCGCTGGTCGTAATAGATCGACTTTCATGCTAGTTCTTGCTTCAGTATGAAAGTCCCGGAAGGACGACGTACCATGATACTTTCTGTTTTGTCGAGCCCTGCTTTGGTCTCTGGTTTGATGGTTGCACGTGCTAAAAATCCGGTACATTCCGTTTTGTTTCCCATCCTAGTCTTTCGCGATACTTCAGGTTTACTTCTTTTGTTAGGTCTCGACTTCTCCGCTATGATCTTCCCAGTAGTTTATATAGGAGCTATAGCCGTTTTATTCCTATTCGTTGTTATGATGTTCCATATTCAAATAGCGGAGATTCACGAAGAAGTCTTGCGCTATTTACCAGTGAGTGGTATTATTGGACTGATCCTTTGGTGGGAAATGTTCTTCATTTTAGATAATGAAACCATTCCATTACTACCAACCCAAAGAAATACGACCTCTCTGAGATATACAGTTTATGCCGGAAAGGTACGAAGTTGGACTAATTTGGAAACATTGGGCAATTTACTTTATACCTACTATTTCGTCTGGTTTTTGGTTCCTAGTCTGATTTTATTAGTAGCCATGATTGGGGCTATAGTACTGACTATGCATAGGACGACTAGGGTGAAAAGACAGGATATATTTCGACGAAATGCTATTGATTTTAGGAGGACTATAATGAGGAGGACGACAGACCCACTCACGATCTACTAAAGGGCAAGTAGCTTGATTGGTTCAAATCCAATTCGTGAGTATGTGGAGGGACGCCCCTATCCTATTGTTTTATGGAAATGATCTTTAGACGGGCATGGACATAATGGGCTCTTTTCCTCGGATTCATTAGAAACCTTTTTTTCAGAGTAAAATACTGAGCTTTCTCAATGGCACAGCAAAAGCTTAATATTTCGGGTTGGGATATCATAGGAACATGGGGCACTATAAAAAGGTTAGCCAAGTGAACTCCCGATACTACTGCGGAAATTCGCTCTGTGTCTAACACCTTCCCCTCACTTTCTCTTTGAAAGGCATGACTCTTATTAGGTTTGAAAACGCTCGACCAACGGGAGAGGAAGGTTTGAACTTATACTTTATTCGGAATAGAGTTCATAAATCAACATTCGGCCTTCAAAAACTCGAATGCCAAACATCGACGACTGAGATGCTGAAAACACCCCCTCGACCCTGTTGTGCGGTATTGCATCAAACGGTAAGATAAACTAAGCTCCTTCGAATTTTGCCTATCGACCCGAATGAATTAGTCGATCCACATTATATAGAAATATTACTCATGCGGAAGCGTAGGGAACGGATGGAGCGCGGATGCGCGAAGTGATAACTAGCAATGCACGTTGGGAATTTTAACCTTATATTCAAAAATGTGGGAACAACCAAACGGAAGAAGGCGAGGCGGTGGATTCTAAGGAGGGTTTAAAGTCGCTTATCCGCTCTAACAAAAAGGGACGGTTAATGGCTTACTTCACACCCGGTATTCGTAGACAATAACCCACTAATAAATCAAGAGCGGAAATCGTAGAATTTTATATATAATTTGTTAGCCGGGAAACTTATTTTTGTTGATGTAGTAGCCTTCCTTGTGGTTTCATCGAGATTTGCTTTGTCTTTACGAGTTGAGGGGGTTGAAAACTTTTGTGCCAACCTTCTCCCTCGTAAGGGAGGCTCTAGTTCGACTAGCTTGAAGACATGCAATTGCCTTATAAGAGTTTAAGGAAGAAGAACGAACTCTCCATCGAATCCGCTCTTCCATTCTTTGAATGACGAAAGGCGGCTATTTCAGCCGTTGGGATTGGAGGAGATTGATTTGAAGTGAAGTCTTGAGTGATGCTTTGAATAGCGTATTTTTTAATTAGATCCAGTAGAGCACAGAGGGAATTAGCCACTTCCAAATCGATGTGTTAAGCATATGGTTGCATTTTCATTTTACCAGAAAAGGGTAGATCCTTTAGAGCCCAGCCCAGAGTCAAAGAGATGCCGAAAGGTTATCGCAATGGAAGCGAGTGACTTCGAGGGTATCAAACCATTGAAAGAGTAGAGCTCATTAGAGACCTTTCCACTCCCAATTCAAAGTTTTAAGATTTCATTTAGTAGGAATCTCTTATTAGAATTATAGAGGAAGCTGTTCCCAAGTCTTTGCTGTTGATGCAACATAAGCAGTATTGGTGCTTGGGGCGTTAGGAGTAAAGGCATGCCTTAAGGTAGCGAGTGACTTTCAGGTGAGATGGTTCAATAGCCGATTAGATAAAGTAGATAAAGGCTGTTGCTACATCCCCCGAGGGGAGGAAACTCAATAAATAGCGTAGATAAGGAAGTGGCTATTCTTTTTCATGACTCCGCTGCTATTTCCTGGAATAGGAAGAAGCGCTGCTAGTCTTTTTTTTCTGTTACAGAATCCGAAATGGACTTCTTTCCAAAGGCTTGGCTAGCTAGAAGGGAAGGCAAAGCGCTATAAGAGGTCTTGAGGGACGAAGGATGAAGGTCCGAAGTTGGCTACTGGCGGCCAAGCTTCTAAGTACTTAGCCAACGGATACGAATTCTAAAGATAGGTCAATCTCTCAATCTCCTACTCCCCTCTCGTTATCACTCGAGCATCTTCAAACCTTCGCAGAGCTGAGCTTTAGGGGGGAATACTGCTTGTGGTCTTGCACATGGAAAAGGATTGTGCGTTACTGCTTCGTGCGAAGGGAAGCAAGCGGAGTATCAGTACGGTGATTGGCTACGGGCCGGTCCTGATAGAGCTAGACAGAGGGTGAGACGTGATCCTGGTGGAACAGTGGAGTCCTCTTCTGGCGCATCAACAAATGCTAAGGAGAAGGAAGGAAAGATTCCAACCAGCGCGTTCGAAGTCCAGAACAGCAGTGCTGGAGGCGCATGGGACCGGGACTTCTCGAGAGCGCGTCTCTCACTCTTGATGAACTTGTGGTTAATCCCGAAGCATTGCTCCGAGCGGGGTGGCGCACTTGCCTCCTGATGCCCCTGCTGATCACAATGGTGTTATGATTTCAAATTCAAAATCCCATCATCATGCAGTTGACAACTTGGCCGAGACACAGGCAAATCAAAGTAAAGGACGGTCACCGACTTCACCGATTTCGGATGGCACGGGACAGCCGCTAAAAGATTTGCAGCAGCCAGTTGAGGGCCGAAGGACAAGCGGGTTCTCCACCTCTTGCTTCGCCCACAAGCCCTAGTGCCTTTCAGGAGCAGGTTACAACTCATATAAGAAAGCAGAAGATGGGTGTAAAGACCTGGAAAAAGTTAGCTCGGCTTGGAGATCGTACTTCTCTCACGCTAGGAGTGGCTGGTGCACAAAGTAAGAAACGGAAACAAACTGAGCACTCCTCTCGGGTTCAACCTGTAGATGGTCCAAAGAAAAGTAGATATGAGGCAATGGATACTCCAAACACTACTGAAACGGCGGCGACTGGTTCCCAGTCCCTTTTGATTAGCTGCGCCATGAAAACATTAAGCCGGGGGCTTGGGAACCCCCGGACAGTTCAATCTCTCATCGATGCTATAATCGGATCTCGCTCATTCTTTCAGACCCATGTCTCCCCTCCAATAAGTCGGTAAGCCTTTCGGCCTGAACGGGGGACAGATCCCGAGTTCCAAAGTGATTCTCCGGATGTGATCCGCTATGGAAACATAGTTGGAAAGACGCTGACCATATTGGTCGAGAAGGTCGGGGTTTGAAGCAGCAGCAGCCGGGAAAACTCCTATTCTATTTACCGGACGTTCTATTAATAAGTAAATTTCCCGGTGATTGAACTACCTTTAGAGTCGAGCTAACTGCAATAATGGAACTTGCAGCGGAGCGGATCAGTCCCAAACCAAAGATGTGAAAGAAGAAAAGCAAGTCTCATCCCATCCCAGAAGAAAAAGAAAAGCCCAAGGCAAGTGCTTCGTTTCAGATCAGTGAATAAACCGAGCTGACGATACGATAGACCAAAAATCCTTCGTTTATCAACAGATTCAGAAACTGCGGAAGGTGAAGGCTCTGGAAGAGATACGGTTTGAGACCAGTTTCCAGAGATCGGACCCCTATTAGTATAGTAAGCTTAGCCGACCAAAGCTGAGGGTCTGCAAGAGTGGATCATGGACCTTTGTACGAACTTTCTTTAGTTAAAAAGTGAGGGTCTGCAAGAGTGCCAGCCCGACTTAGACGACTAATGCCTTCTCCGACGCGAGCTCCTACTCTCTTAGAAGTTTAGAAGTCGAAATCGGCATTGGGCCTGTTTTAATAAGAATAAAAACCGCATAAGCAATAGCAGCACTCGTCATTAGCTTCTTCTCTGTCTTTGACTGGAGTCCTTGAGCTAGAGTTCGTTCAAAAGCGCACAAGATGAGTTGAATAGCCTGAGCTAAGGCAATGTAAATTGGTTACGCAAGCGTGTTCCCCCGCAAGAAAGAAGCGGCTCTTACCCTATCGTCGCTGGAAACTTTCTCTGGTCAATAAAGAAAAAGTCCGCTTCTAAGTCAGCAGCTTATTCTTATCCTATTCTTATAGGATGCATTAACCCTTCTCGGACTCCATATCTCTTTACCTTTCTACCACGGAAACGTCGATGGGATGTGTCCCAGGGCAACATAACATGATGAGACAGGAAGGAAGAGTCAAGCAGTCAAGTGGTACGCTACAGCGGGCGAAAAAGAGGTCCATTCCATTGACGTGGGTAGCTATGTAAAAACCGATTCCTGACAATACGTACTCTTCTTTTTAATGTTCATACTGTCGCCTTGTCTCGGATATAAGACCTACGAATCCAATCAGGTGTTAGCGGAAAGAGAGAAAGAATGGGTGACTCTCTATGTGGCATGCGAAAAAAAGAAGCTGGGGCGGGGAGTGAGGTAGCGGGACAAAGAGAGGGATGGGTGTATCTGGATCTAGGCCAATTTCCCTATGCGGAGAAGGGCTCATCTCCCTAAACCATAAGTCGCCAATCTAGGCGTATGGTCTTTGTTCATTCCAAAGAAGGTAGTGTTCGGTAACTAACTGTTCCCCCAGCGTACTACCTATCGGAGTTAATGGAGAGCTATTTATCCTGTCCCTCTGATCAATGAAAAAAGTCTTTCCCCGGTTGGCTCCTTTCCTATCCACCGGGTGGAAGGCGACCCCCTAGCCAAACACTTCCTTTCCCTTTTCCGTAACCTTCAACTAAGCTTAAAGACCGATTCTCCCCTGTGAAAACTCCTAACTTGGATCTTCCTACCGCTGATGAGAGGCCATCCCCTCCCTCCTCCCTTCACCTTCAACAGATCCGTAAGGGCAGATCTGGTAGCAAGAGAGAAATTCTCAGATTCAGTAAAGGGATTGCCTAGCTAGCGCATATCGAAGAGTTTGAGCAGTGGCCTTTGTTCACATCCTGATTGGGTTTCATCGAGGTATCTTCTTCTTGTTGCGACAAATCGAGTTGCAGCACATGATATGACGAGTGCCCATCTTTCCCGAAGCTCCACTTTCATAAACACCCATCGGTACAACAATTGATCACAACGGAAAGTAATTAAGCTTGATCTTGATCCCGCCCTCGGTTTTCCATCTAGAGGAGATAGTCGTTAGGGCAAAGGATGCAATAGTTTTAAAAGTCCCAACAGTTACCATCTTTGGTGCGTTAAGCGGAAGAGGGGGCAGGTTAATCTTCAAACAAAGATTGTCGCACTATTCCTTTCATACTTTACTGGAAATGGAAAGTGAAATAGAGAAAACAAAGGGATCAATCAGTCGCACAGAAAACAAACCTTTTCTCTTGACTGACTATGGAAACTATGGAACCAACCATGAAGAGAAGTAGTGAAGCCAGAAGGCGAGGAGTATAAGGATTCTTTGCCGGGAACCAGAGCAGGCATAAATGACCTTGATCGAAAGTGAGCCCTTCACGAAGCATGGAAAGTACAAGGAAGCGAAGAGAGCGCCACTACTCTCTTTCCGGGAAAGATCACTCCTAGGTTAGGCCGACAAGACATCAAGAGGGAGAGAAAAAAATCCCCTCTACCGCTACCCCATAAAGAAGAGCTCGCTTCACTTGCTTACTAAAAAGCCAGGAGCCAAGCATTTTTTTTAGTACAAAAAAGGAAGAAATTTATATACGTCAGCCCTCCCCTTATTAGACTGAAGGAAATACTCCTGCTTCAAGGTCCTTAGATTAGACCACTGGCTTGTTTGGCGCATCTGGCCCGAAGGCAGAATCAAAGCCAGAAGGAATTACAGACAGAAGCACTTCTACTCCCCTCAAATTTAGATCGAAGAAATGATAGGTCCGCCTATAACCCTATTAGCTCGAGAGCAAGAAAAGAAGGAGGGAGGGACTACTTAATCGATAGAGCCCGGCACGATTACTGGATCGAAAGCAGCTCCAACTCCAATAGGTGGGAGGAATGAGCCCCCTAAGCCTAATCCAATTCCATATACCTATCTATCACACCAGTGATTTGAGATTGTTCAAAAGACAGACCTGTCCCGTTCCCGACTCCTGCTATTAGATTATAGGCTTCTTTCTTACTCTTAGTGGTAGTGTACGGTTTTTTCCTTCTTAGCCTATTGGTTTCGCTTTCTGAGATACATAGTTTCCCTTCGACGAGGAATCCTTTGGCTGACACCTTTCAATGGAATTCGTTTCCACCGCTTGACTTGCGCTCGCTACCGAAAAAGAATTGTTTTACACAACGCTACCAGGCTTGGCTTACGTTCCCCAGATGGGGAATGGGTTACGATAGGTTCTTCAAAAGCTTGCTAAACCCGAACTCACTTCCAGGGCTGGGGATGAGAGTAGTTACGAAAAGACAAGGGGAGAAGATTATGAGAGAGGTGCACGGAGGTGATTGCGGGGAAGATCAGAGTCAAGGAAGACTGAAAGGGAAAATAAAGCATCTCGGATACTACTGGCCAAGACTGAGCAAAGACTGCATCAATTATGTCAAAAGGTGTCGGGTGTGCCAGTTGCATTCGAATCTAGATCGACTCCCAAAAATCCCCCAACGTAGGGGACTCTGCGACCTGGCCCTTATCATAGTATAGGGGGTTCGAACCTACAGTCTCAACCGGCCCTTCTTTTTATGATAAAAATGAGTTGACTGATGGTGCCGATCCGAGACGGCCATGTATCTGAAAGAGTAATAACATAATTTGCGTGTGATCACAAAGGGAATCTTGATGGGTAAACAGAGAATACACCTGCAACAGATGTCATTATCTTCCTCTACGATAGCTTACTAGAAAGTAAGTATGAGCAATTCACTTATATAATATGTATATGATTGCTTTAAAGATTCAATTCAACCAAATCGCCCTAAACGACCCACGGATGCTAGACTTAAATACGTTGCCTTGCTTCCTTCTTTTGGCTTCTTTGGTTTACTATCCCCTTCTTGCTGGTCTCTTTCCTTGGATTAAAAAAGAAGGCCTAATGGCATTATTGTTTAAGCAGCTGAAAAGAGATCTTAATGTCTTAACTGGGTTACAGGAGTTACTAGTGGAAGAGCTGCTACTAGTAGGTCTTTCCTAATATCTCTACCTTTAAGCAGGGTCCCTCGAAAGGGATGGTCTAAAGAAGAACTTGATCTTGCCGTCGGCCCTTTTTTCTGCAGTTGGCGATTAGGCTTTCTTTTCCGCTTGGAGATGGAATTCCGACCTAGCTTGATGAGATGCTACTAGTCCTTTCTTCTTACAGTGATGATAGTTAAGTCATTCGAAGCTCCTGATCCCGAGATTCGAAAGGAGCAGCTAAGAAGAATAAGCTGGGAAGAAACCTCTCCCGTTTTTGACTCACTCGTTAGGTCGAGCCTTAGCCTAATCGGCTTCTCTTTCGTTCTATAAGAACTCAAAATGGACTACTCGCTACAAGTATTCCGCTTTCTTACCTCTACTTCAAAATAGAGCTATAGAGCAGAGTCAAGAGAGCGGAGCTTTATACGAGGATTTATCTAGTAGTTACAAAAGATAGGAGGATCCTATTCAGGAAAGAAAGTGACTAATGGATTATGCAGGTTCTGTGCCAGAGGTGATTTTCAGGATAGAAGGATAAGTTGCTTCACTTTCACAGTAAGAAGTAAGATTCGCTAAACGCGAAGCGAACCTAGTGAACGTAAATAGCTCAGCGAGTAATCAATGTGTTTCCAAGCGAGAGGTCCCATTTCAGGGGATATGCCGGGGAAGGATGAACGACTGACAAAGCAAGAGCGAAGTGTACATTTTGGGCGAAGCTGGAATTTCCGCAGTCTTTCAAACAATTTGCGCAAGTTTGTTACATGGTCCTCTCCAACCCGTGACTTGGCTATCATGTCGTCCACATACATATACTTCAATCTCCTTATTATGTTATGCATCATGTCATGGAATAGAGTAACCATGGCCCTCTGATAAGTCGCCCCAGCATTTTTCAAGCCGAATGGCTTCACCTTATAACTGAAGGTTTCCCACTTAGTGATGAAGGCTTTATCTTTTTCTTCCATTTGTATCTGATTATACCCTGAGAAGCCATCCATGAATGAAAACATAGAGTTTTTCGCAGTGTTATCCACGAGCACATCTATGTGGGGTAATTGAAAGTTCTCCTTCGGACTGGCCCGATTTAAGTCTCTGTAGTCTACACACATCCGAACCTTTACATTATTATTTGGCACAACATTGGCGATCCATTCCGAGTATTTGGCAACTTCTAGAAAGCCAGCATCAAATTGCTTCTTCACCTCCTCTTTTATCGCGAGGAGAATGTCGGGCTTCCTCCTCCTAAGCCTTTGCTTCACTGGCTTATATCCTGGTTTCAGAGGGAGCTTGTGCACAACAACATATGGGTCTAAGCCAGGCATATCTTGGTACGACCAAGCAAAGATATCTTTGAATTCTCGTAAGAGATCGATCAGTCTAGCCCTCTTATCTTAAGTCATTGGAGTGCCAATCATCACCTCCTGCGTGTCATCTTCTGACCCCAGATTTACTATCTCCACTTCATCCTGATTGGGTACTATCCCCTTATCATCATGTTCAATCAATCGGGACATTGGACATTCATCAGACATTTATAACTCATCATCCTCATCTAGATCGTCACTGTCCTTTGCAATTATTGGTTCATTGAAATTGGTATTCAAAGTGGGATAGTTATGGTATGGGCAGAGCCCTCGGGGGCTACGAAATATAAAAGTTTTCAGAGGGTCCCAGTCAGCAATTACTTCCCCTCTCTCGGTCGATGGCACTTGATTGCCTGGTTGTTCTTCCCTATAAAGGTTGGAGATGCCTTGCCGGTTGAATAAAAGGATACTGGCTTGCTCGTAAGGGTGAAAGCTAGCCAGCAGAAGAACAAGGAGAGAAGAGCACCTGGTGGGATTGGGTTAGCTCCAATTTTCTTTTTGAGGGCCGGATGCATAAGTTGACGTTCTTTTCTTTGGCGGGAGCATCAAAAACACTTGGATGTGGTGTGGAGGAAAGAAAATAAAGAACCTGCGAACTCCAACTCAAATAAAGGATTAAAGGAATGAATGCAGCTAGAGTACATCACATAGATGGAAGGAAGAGGCGGCAGCAGAGCTCAGGAAACGAGGAAGGGAAGACGGTCCCTCATTCGAGCCTACTCCAAAGCGCCAACGAAAGGAAGAGGTGGAAGCTAATGAGGTTCTTACTGAGTCGGGGGATGTGCCCCTTGTCCCAGAACCGCCTATCCACTTCCCTTCCTCCAGCATAATGGATGCCATCCTTGTCTACTATTAGACCTCTTGCTTGTGGGCATGAATATGAGATGAGTGCTCAGAAGAAACTGCTTGAGAATATGCATTGGATGAGGGACATATTAAAGGAATACAACTAGGCATCAGATCTGATCGTACCAGCTCTTACTCAACTAGTTGCCGCAGCTCTTGTCTCGCATTCGTTGTTCAAACTCGTCTGAGAGAGAAGACAGGATAAGAAAGAAAAAAAGACATCTAGGTTCGATGTAATTGAACAGAAGGTAAGGTCAGTTTTCACCAACTTGTTAAGAGAACAAAACACGTATAGAGAGAAGACTGAAATACTCATTTCTCCTTCTCTTATCTAATTCTCTTATATAATAATAAGAATCGATTAGGTCATTTCTTTCTTTTTTGTTCAGTGGTAGGTGCAGTGTTCTTCCGCTCCAACGCTCAAAAGGAAAAAACTGTTGTTCTTGTTAGAACTTACTTTAAAGTGATCTGTTTGTTCTCTCTCTTACTAGTGAATAGAAAGTAGTCAAAGTCGTATTACAGGCGGTTCCTTCCCTCGATCGCCTTCACTGGGTAGGCCTCTTTCCTCTCAGAAAGAGCGAGGTTGTTTCCTATAGAAAGAAAAGAGGTCGTTCAGTCGAGATTAGGTTTCGTTTGCCTAATGATTTGTTCAAAAGACGGAGATTCAATCAACTGGTATATAACAAGCTGCACATTCATCTCGGTGCACTGTGCTTTATTGCTTCTTCCCACCCTCCACCCATGGAATCGAATTCATTTGCATTTGTTTTCTCTCGCGGTCATGCCTTTATCATTTTTGCTATGGACTTTAACAAATAGAGGCAGAACCACTCCGAAAGGTGACTAAGAAAAGGGCTCTGCAATCGCATCCTATTACTGTACACGTTGATGATCTTGTATATTAACCGATACTACATCCGCACTCGCCCGAGAACACGTACGTCCTCCCTGTAATTGTCTTGTGTTAGGGTTGAACGAACATACTCGATATGCCTGCATGTCGAGAGTTCACTCTCTCTCTCTCAGCTAAGGAAAGAGATAGATAGAGAATTCATGTACTTCGCTATTTCCTGCAGATCTATCGTATCGTTACTTCTACTTCTCTCTTCTTGTAATTTTCCACATGCCGTACTATACCGCTAAGGAAAACAAAGAAGAAGCGGGCTAGGCTACTCTTCTTCCCCTTTCTGAATCTCTTATGAGAGCCTTGCGCTTACCACTTCTTAAATTCAATCTTGCGAGCGAGTCTAGAGTTATAGAGCTACTCTTCTGCTGTTCTTTCTCTTATGATATTAAGAGTGTTGTTTGACTCTCTATAGCTCGTTTCATGTATTACACTCGCAGGGACACCCTGTGGTTTCTCTTATGAGATCCCTTGTCATCACATCCAACTACCGATCGAATTCTCTTTATCGTATATATAATATAATTTCGACTGGCAACTAGCCGGAGGAACGGTACACACCGTGAGACCGACCAAACCCCCTTTTCTTTCCCACCTCGCATTGAACTCAAGCAGGCCGAGAAGAGAGGTCCGGCCATGGATAGGCGTAACCTTTGGCATGAGATTGATCAACTAAGCCATCAGTCTAGCGGGACAACTGGAGCTGTAAGTAAGAATTACGATTCGAAATGCTTACTCTGATGGTGTTCCGGGGGATTCTCCGGAGGGGTCGATGCCTTCTCCTGTACCAGAACAGAAGAAGAAGACGGGCATTTATGGCATTTCTAGCGGAGATGGGGATCTTTCTATCTATTAGTTGGAGAGGGAGATCTTTCTATCTATTAGTTCCATTCCACTTTTGACTAATAGTCAATTCTTTCCAGTCAGTCTTTAGGGGTAGAGTTTTGTCCTTGGTCGGCAAAGCAGATCTGTACTGTATACAAGGAGATGAAAGGCGGTTAAGAAGCACCAAAGGCAAGTCAAGGTCCGGGTTCTATCTGCCGAAAAGAGAAGGATCAATTCACTAGTTCAGAATCCCTCGTGAAGACTGAACCTGACCATATTGATGACCATCAACCATTGCTTGGCGCTTTCCTTTAGCGCAACGAGCGAGATTCTAGTTAACGAAGGGGGGCGGCGTGAAAGAATCAATTGCTTGAACGAGAGCCAGAGACCTATTCAGTGCTAGAATCGAAAGAACCAAAGACGGAAGCAGCGGAAGAAGACAGATTCTATAGAAGAAAGACACATAGCCGAGCTGTACTGTGATGAGAGAGCAACTACCAATGACTTTCCTAGCCGTGGCGGCAGCTGAAAGCAAGACGACTCGGAGCTCAACGGGAGGGGGCCGGGAGATCAACAGCAGGTCGGGGGGGCTTGACCTTAGTCATATGCAAAGAACAAAGAGAAGCTAACAATCATTTGCTTGCCTGGGATCGGGTTTGCAAACCAAAGGCCTTAAGGTCGGTAACCCAACAACCGTACAGAAGCAAGACACAGAAGAGCAAGTCTTTAAGCTTGAAGAGGTTCTACCTACGCTGATTGAAACTTCTTCCTGATCTTTTGGGAACTTTGATTAACCCAACCCAACCCGGATTTCTGGCTTTTACCTACTATACCGGGAAAGCAAGCCTACTAGGATAGGCTGGACTCTGATTCCATTGATTGGGTCGCCCATTAGCCTAGCAACTACCTATGCACTTCTTAGCCACTCGGGAGCTCAGAAAACCTTGGATCATTCCCATAACAGGAATAGCGGGACGATTAGCAACTAAAGAGAAGAGGTCTAGGCCGATCGACTCATCAAGTTCTCATCCCGGAACCACATAAGTCCAATAATTTCCATTCCTCGCTTATTAGGGGCGGGTTCGGGTTTAATACTTTTTTCTTTTCCAATTTAAGACTTTTTTTTCCAAATATAATGATAGATAAAGAAGTAGGACATGGCGAAGGGAAGGCTTAGAACTGAACTGCACATTAGTAAGTTAAGTAAGGAAAGGTTGACTTTTCCCGGTTTAGGCTTTCGGACCTTATTACATAGAATAAGGGAATGAGGAATTCCGATTGAATGTCCAGATGAGATGAATTTGGAGACTAATCCCAGATCTGACTCAATAGAAAGAGAACTCCTGGAGGAAGGATTGGAGGAGTGAGGGTTTAGGCTTTCCATTGGGGGCTATGAAATAGTTGAAGAAGCGGTGCATCGAGATTTAGTAAGTGGTCCGTCCATGAACTCCGTTCGAAAGAGAATGGGAAGGATATCTTAGTTCAAGAGAAAGTGGATCGGAAGTGATCGCCTTACTAGAGAAGCTCGCCTTTTACCTCCAAGTGCAGAGCCTTGCCATCCCTGTCGACTAAGGAAGGACTTAACGACGTCCTTGAATACCAATCCATTAAAGAGATGGGCTGATATCTTTGAAGAACCTGTCACTGCCTATGCCTTCATACCTTGCCTTGTTCGAACCTTCCTTCAAACCTTGAAGCCTTCGATTTCTTTCTGAGTAAAAGAACTGTCCCCTGCATTCAAGACTGAAGGAACTGACTTGACCCCTTTACCCGGACTTTCACCGATGCTTTGAACCGACGAACTTACCTTTCCACTAACTGCCACCAAGTACACCCGAGCTAACTCCTTGATTGACCGAAGGGGGCTTACTACATGACCAGACGGAGACAGAAGCCCTACTATTAAGAAGTAGGACTACTTAGGTGAGCGAGGAATCCTTTAGAGCGGGCTGCTCACTATATTATATATAGTACCTCGGGGTCAGTAGCAAACGAAAGCGAGCACGAAAGGAAGGCTTAGACCAGCTCCTTGTAGGGTGTAATTCCAATTGTCTTTGTCCCAATGTCTGTGATCAAGCCAGAAAGAATAGCTTAATAGAGATCGAATTCGGTACAGATATAAAGAAAAGGCTCACAGCAAGAGCATCTGGCAGGCGGGGTGTCAGCAGTTGGGCCAAGCGAAACAACAACATCACATGAATCTCTTTGTGGATCACTTTACCTAGTCGCATAACCAAAGAAGAGGCATTGTCTCAATGAGCATGTAATAAAGTGTAAACAAGGCTCTTGCGCACACATCCGATATCGGTTTGCTTCCTCCACTGCACACAGACGGCTAGTCGAAATGTGTAATGAGAACGAGAAGACTGAAAGCGAGATTGCAGGCGAGTTGGTTAACGCGGATCACAATTCATCATAGTAAATCCGCCTTGTGATCGGTTCGCAGAGAAGAGCTTGAATGCCTCATTGCTATCGCTTGAATTAAAAGACGTAAGCCCCTAAAGAAGTCAAGGTTCTTCCCCCTCACGGAGCCAAGTTCCAGCTCGACCGACCTCCGTTTTGGGCTGGTCGTTTGTTTTAGATCGATCATTGGAGTAGTCAACTTACCCTTCCGGTAGAGTGTCTATCTTTAATGGCAACGTAACGGCTTGTGAGTGAGCCTCATGGTAAGCCGAGGAACCCGAGATTGCGTACCAACCACATTAGCCAGGGAAAGTTCATTCACTCACCGGACCGTAGTTCTTGTCGATTTGCACCCGGGAGCTGTGCCTGCCTTTTAGCTTAGATCTCTTCAGCTATTAGCTCCCATAGTTTGTAGTTCCGTTCCGAGTAAGCTCAGATGGGCAAAGGAAGGCAGGGAGTAGCACTAGTCTCAGGGGCATGCCCTGAAGAGGGAGGAAAACTTTGGGAAGACTTTCTCGGGTCTACGGTAATACCGTTTGAAGCAGCCCTCTGTCGGGCGGGAAAATGAAGAAGTTCCGTCTAGGTAGATATACTCCTTGCTATCTCAGTGTCAGTGTTTGAGGAACAACAGCGAGAAAGAGCTCCGCCATTTCCTCTGTCTTTTTCCTATCTTCTCTCTTCAATTACCGAGACCCATACATACAAAGATCTAGGTAGCTCATCTCCTTCTAAGGAAGTCTGATCTCCTTCCCATGCTAAGAGCCTTTCTAAACTCTTGAACTTAAGAGAGGCTTCCGCTGTTTTCAGCCAACTCGAAATATCGTAAGATAAGATAAGCACTTTTACGCCCAAGACTCCCATGCTTGACCAGAAAAATAGCGTAATAGAGAGAGGGAATAGCAGTTTCGGGGACTCCATGGTGTTGTGCTCCTCAAAGTGCATGTTGCGCTCTCTTTTAATGAAAAAAAAACTTTTTTCCCATTTCTTTCTTGGTCAACAACCAAGCACAGCTCTCCTTTACTTCTTCACTACTCCGACTTTCTTTCTGTCTGGAGGGAATCATTTTTTCTCAATCAAGAATGCCTCAACTGGATAAATTCACTTATTTTACACAATTCTTCTGGTCATGCCTTTTCCTCTTTACTTTCTATGCTTTTAAGTGCTTTCCTCTTCGTCTAGAAGTTAAGATTTTTTTTTTTCTTTTTACCAAGGAAGGCTTTTTTTCATGGGTAAAATGGTCTCTCTTTATATATATATTTTTTCGGGTAAACTATACGATATATAGAAATCTATCTGATTTTCTTCTGGAGAATGCCATATTTGGTGTTTCTCCAAATAACCTTCCTCCTCTTCCCCTCACTTCTGGACCTTCTTCTCCCGCGCCCCATACCAATGTGTGGGGCTCGGTCTTACCCCCAATTCCTTCGAATTTAACCCTTCTCCCATCTGACCCTTCCGTTCCATCCATTCCATCCCTTTTTGAAATGGAAACTTCCACCGACTCGGAAGCGGCAGGGTCAGAAGCAAGCGTCAATCAACCGCCCGGAACTTCAGCCTCCTTTGCTGGAAGACAGTACCCGCAGGGAGGAGCTCGCTTCTCGTTTGGATATCCATCTCTTCGGTATGACATCCAATTCCGGAGTTCGGGACTCCCTTGTGGGGATCCAGCTCCAAATTGAGAAACATCTCGAGGCGGCTTTGGTAGCCGACGGATATACCCATGATCAAGTCTTAAACAAGCTTCACCAAATACGGGGATTCGCTTTTTATCCGGGGGGAGTGCCGCTTTCGAAATCGACTTACGCGGCCCATCTTAATCAAATTCTACAAAATGGGACACGCCCAAGTCTTCCGTATCAACGCATTCTGAAAGCACTCCAAAACTTTGATCTTAATTTATGAGAATGGTATTAAATCTTTCCATTTTTCCTTTGAATTACTCAATTATATATCCTATGAATTTCATTTCGCACCGGAAACTATTCTAGGAGAAGTTCGAATCCGTTCCGTTTGGATATTGATCGGTCTTGGTTTGACATGGTTTACGCGTTACTGGTTTCCGGAAGAGTTAATATCTCCATTAGCTAAACCCTTTCTTACCCTGCCTTTGGACTCGTATTTTGTTTGTACACAATCAACGGAGGCCTCCTCGACATATGTTGCAACGTCTTCAATAGCATGCTCTTACTTCGTCTTTCCTTTAATAAGTCATCAAATTTGGTGCTTTTTGATCCCCAGTTGCTATGGGGAACAAAGGACGAAATACAATCGATTCCTCCATTTAAGTGGTTCTCGCTTCTCCTTGTTCCTGTTCCTAACTCCTCCCCGGGTAGTTCCCAATGTTTGGCACTTTCCATACTTCGTGGGTGCAACATCAACAAATTCGCTCATGATCAAGTTACAACCTAAGATCTATGACTATATTATGTTAACTGTTCGTATTTCGTTCATTCCATCGGTATGCTCCCAGGTACCTGTAATTGTGATCCGTTTGCCAGAACCGAGGGGTCTTTCTGTGGAAACCTCCACGAACAATCGTCGTTTTTTGATGGTTTTTCCGCTTCTCACAGCTGCTCTTTTCACACCTCCGGATATCTGGTGCCAAATCGTCGCCCGTTTCCTTATTTCTTTGATAATAGAGTTGGCTATCTTTGTGGCATCGATTGTACAAGTTCGTGAAGAGGGCTGGACGAGTGGAATGAGGGAGAGCGGCTCGATCGACAAAAAAGAAGAGTAGCCCCCCTGGCAAAGTAACTATCAATGAATTCCCGAGCAATTCTCAACCAACATATGCGATTCATCCCCGTAAAGATTATAACACACAGAAGACTCCTTACCGCTCCGTGGGGAGCGGGATGAGTGATACATCCGGCGAGCGCCGGTGAAGAACGCAAGCAAAGCTGAGCTTTTCGGAGCGAACCAATCTTCCGTACCGACCCCTTTACTCTCTCTCTATAAAAAAAGCTTGCGGGAAGCGCGAAGAGCTAAGCCACTAATGTCGTGGCGAAGGTTATACCTCAGAAAGTCAGCGAAGAAGCCCACGGAGCGGTTTCATATGTGTTATATCCTTTCGATCGAGCGACAACTTCTAAGGAAGGCTTTCATTCCCCTTTGAAAGAAGTAAAAAAAAAAGAGCGCTAAGGAAACACCAATGGAGAGAGAGAAATCTCTCGTTAGGTCTTGGTATGGTTGCCGCGGGTTGTCGTCGGCCCGACGGACTTTGGGAGAAGAAGCCCTTCTCCCCCCGGATGTAGTCTTCATTAGTCTTGCTTTTGTCGAAGACGAACCGGGTTAACAAAGTCACGATCAGGAAGGCTGAAATCCAGATCCAGATAAAAAAGTATCTGGAGCACGCTGGTTCGAGTCCAGCTCGTGACAAGGCATTTTTGGTCATATCCCTTGGTCTTGCTGTTCCGGTTTAGGGTGCTCTGGCTAAGATGACTATCCTCCCTCCCATTACTGGTTATCATACCAATTAGCAGAGCTAGTACCCGACACGAACAGAGAACAAAGTCGAAAGAAATCCAATTCGGAGTTCCGATACAAAGCGTAAAAGCATGAGCGGTTTACAAACGAAATCTAATGAATAGTAAAAGATTACTTAACCGAAAGCAGATCGGGATAGAACCAGTTGATGTACAGTCTTACTGCTACTACCTCTGATTCTGGGACCTCTTCCCCTCTCTAAGCGCCTACGTAGTCGACTATCGCTAATGACTTGTATTGTGTATCGCAATCGGACATCTTTCCGCAATTTGCCATCTTGCCGGGGCAGAGACCGAGAATAAAAGGATTTTGAGACTAAACCACTGGTGTACAAATGCCCACGGAAAGGGCTGAGTTCTTAAGACGACGAGTTATAAAGGTAGGGTGATTTAGCGGAACAGGAATCTGTCGGCCGGATCGATAAGAGTGTGAGGAGGTTTATATGGTGGCTGCCCAGCCCCCCAAGGGGATTAGTATTCGCTTGCCTTTTATCCGGCCGGGCCTCCATCAATGGAAGCAGCCGAAGCAAGTTGTCCACTCCACTAATTGAGAGTGCCTAGCTTAACTCTGAGGAAGAGACCGAAGAAATGGCAATGAAGTGAGAACAGTATCTTTAGCTGAAGAGAGAGGGTGGAGTAGCAAGATTTTACCTTCTGATCCCCTCTTCTCTCTTTGAATCGGCAGCTGGAACGTCTGCCCTGATCAATGCGAAATTGATCAATATGGGATCATGATTTGATTGAAAATGTGTAAGTCATCAGATAAGGGAGATTTTAAATAAAACCTTTCTTTTAAAATAGCAGCTCAAGTAGAGCAAGAAGCTTCCTATTCTGAGGCTGTGAAGGCCGCATTATTTACGCAATTCCTTGATCTGATCGGAACCTTACCCCCTACCCCCACAAGGGAATA
The DNA here is from genome assembly GCA_947685225.1 of Garcia nutans. Lineage (NCBI taxonomy): Eukaryota > Viridiplantae > Streptophyta > Magnoliopsida > Malpighiales > Euphorbiaceae > Garcia > Garcia nutans. Next base: position 43,435 of record CANTUV010000373.1, read on the forward strand.
AGAGCTCCGTTAAAGGATATCTATAGCTGCGGAGAGGGAAGCGCTTAGAAGCTATGCTCTTCTTCAGCTTTCTAAGCTTCTACTTTCGTGAGCTCTTATTGCTCTTTTAGTCGAGAATGCTACCATTCATCCCTAAAAGAGGAAGATAGTGAATCTGTGCTTACTTTAGAGGAAGGGTAGTTTAGCTAGACAGATTATATAGAGAAAGGGAAGGGGCGAAGAATTTAACTGGCGGGAAGGAAAGAGGTCAAAGAGGTACTTCAGCTGCAACTGGGGGGATTACCTTAAGACCAGCTTAACTTACTTATTCTTGAGCACTTTTGAACCGAGGGACGAAGGTAAGGGGCCTTGACCTTTCTTTCTTCCGCTTCTAAATAGCCTTACTCAAGCCGGAAAAGAGAAGAGCTCCGGCGTGAACAGCAATAGCCTCTTCATCAGCCTTCGTTCCGGGTAGGGTTACTTTTCGTTCCTTTGTCCCTTGCTTTCAAGACTAGGCGCTATACTCTAGACTGTTTGAAGTGAACTAATAGCAGCTCATATCTCTCTATAGAAGCCCTCTCTTCCCTTGCGCACGTCTTTCCTCGCTCGCTGCTTTCCCGGTCGAGGTTCAGTACATCTGCCAGTCATAGGGTTCTCAGCTCGATTCTCTCTCTGTACCCACCTTTAGCCGGTATTCAGGGTTCCATTCTTGATGTACCTACTATTGAAGTTCCTTCTGATCTATCTACTGTAGGTTCAATCCCCGGTCATTCTATCTTTAGTGAGGGGACGAGTCATCTTGCTCGACATCATGGGATCGCACTTTCATTAACGGGCTGGGCTGCTTACTCCGAATTGGGATATCTAATTAGCCCAAGCAAGACAAGGCAAATTGAGGTGCGGTGACGCGGTACTTATTATTTTCCTTTCCTAGAAGTGGATCGATTGGGTCCTTCGTTCCGTTTTCTTTCATGCGGAAATTGGTCTTTGAATAACCTTCCGAATTAGGGATGGGCTTCGGGTCAGCTCTTTCGCTCCTCTCCTGCTGGGGTTCCCTTTCCTGATGGATGTAAAGAAACTGGCTTTATAGCTTGCCCGAGAGGTAAAGATAAAGTAAAGGCTTTCCTACTAGTTTGCTGGCTTGAACAATATTCCTTATTGGACTTCTCTAACTTGTTTTGATTCACTTAAAGGAGATGCTTACACTGCAGCCCTAGCGCCCGTTTATATTCAAGCTGCCTTCTTTTCTATTATAAAGACTTCCCCTATTTCTAAAGAAGCAGCTAGATTCTCATCCTCTACGTAGGAAGCTTTTATACTAGCTAAGTTTAGTGCTTATGACTGGTCTTCCACTGCCCACAAGAGAACTGGTTAAAACGGGGGCTCGCTTGGACCAACATCGATGGAAGTAGGAATGAGACTCGAAATGGATTACACCCTTAAAGTAAAGGCGCTAGGAACTGGTCGAAATGTAAGAAATTCCCAGCTAGAAGGGATGGAACAGAACTTTCTCGCAGGGATATGTGATAGGCAGACGGAATGGGCACACTTAGATTTAGATGGAAAGGCGTTATTATTAGAGGGAGG
>CANTUV010000373.1:47500-73445 GCA_947685225.1 Garcia nutans
GAGGCGTGGGCCACAGGTCGCACATAAGCCGCCGGGTCGCACGACAGAAGAACACCCAACATACAGATGCACACTCCTCCATGTGAAATATTCATCTTCATTGGAGCTTTTTGGTAGTAGTCGTGACCAACAGCCATCAGCTGTCGGCTCGTTGGTAAGGCGAGAACTTCAAGCCCGATTTCTGGTGGCACACCCCACACACAAGCACCGCCCGACGAAGGGGGGACGGGGAAAGCTACAGGCCCAAAACCTTCGACCCTTCTTTCTAAATGGAGGAAAGAAGAAAACCTCATCTTGTCATTTCGTCGTTGCTCATTCCCGTTAGGCCGAAGTGTTTGGCGTTTCCTTCTCCGCGCCCGCTCACGCTTCGCTGACCTATCGCGTGGTAAAGAGAAGAAAGTACGAAAGAATAGTAAACAGAGCACACCGCAGAAAGATTCTAAATATGAGAAGTCCCCCTTGGATTCGAGAAGAAGGAAATGAAGAAGGGGAACGAAACGAAATAAGGCGTTTCTAGCTCTAGTTTCGGGTGAGCTTCTCCCAATTATGTCTGGTAATAGAATAGGGCGGCTTGCTCTGACCAAGACTCCACTTTTTGCTCCGTCCATGGAGCGTATGAATTTCCTGGAATGTAGATAGACCAAAAGAGGGAATGAAGAGATAGGAATAGGATTTATAGTACCATTGGAAGAAGGGGCACCTATGGGAACATCTCTACTGACAAACCATTTCAATAGTACGGGTGCTGCCGTGCCACGAGGCACGACCATGGAAGTAATGAAAAAGAAAAAGTTATGTAGTTGGACCATCTGCTCTATCCGTTCGAGTTTCGCTTCTCTAGAGAAGGTGAGACGCTAAAAATGAAAGTGTTCGCAACGCATACCGAAAGGATACCAATGAAGCCAACCATTAATGACTAGTTCGAACACCAGGAGCGGTCTGATCCCTTATTTGATCAGACAGACCGCTCTTAGAAACATGAAACAAAAGCAAACTCTCATAGTTCGGAGCCCAGCTCTAACTACTACTTCTTCGTAAGTGAGGTGAGGTACTTCTTTCGGTTTGAATAGGGGTCGCCCTTTTTTGTTTGGTTGAAGCAGCCACGACTTTGGTCGTAGTCAGTTCAAACACATAACCCCAGTCCACTTGCAGCCATGTTGATCAAAATGACTAAGTTTCATGACCAGTCACTCGCCCTCGTATTAGAAGATCATCTCACCTTGTGGTCGACATTCCATTCCCCTTAGTCGTAGGTGCTCGTTCTATTTTGATTTGAATGGGCCGGGTCTCCCGAGGTACATATGGCCGGCCCTTCGGGTGTCTCGGTGATACAAACAAAGAAAAGACGAATTCCAATCACATCCTCTATCACTTAAAGCCAATCCTTACCAAAGGAGGAAATAGAATCGAATAATCTACCTTCTTTTTTCCTTCCCGCCCCCCGACAATCAAGCTGCACTTCCTTATAACAAGTGGCTGAGAGTTAGCAAGCAACCTTGGCCTCTTGGCAGGAGGTTCGCTGTCCCCTTCCTTTCCGGTCCGGCCGAACCTGAACTCGAAGCTACGATCAGATCCGATTGGATCTGATCCGTTCAGATTCCACATATCCAGCCGATTTGGTCTGGTCCTATCCGGCCCAACCCCAGAACTTAGAATGGCCGGCGTGTTTTGGACAGTAGAACGGGAAGAGGGGGAGTCGTGCCCATTCTCTCTCCGGGCACGAGCAGGAACATCAAAATTTAAGACCGAATACATGGAACGACATATTAAAAAATACGTGATCTGATTTGATAGGCTGCCCGCAGAAAGAGTTTACCGACCGCATAACAATTCATTCTTGTGTGTAGCGCGTGGGGCCATGTCTCCCGAACGATCATAGTACGGCCGCTCATCTAATATCAAATCAATCGGTAGATCTCACTTCCCTTCCCCCATACCATAGAAAAAGGAATAGCGTATCTACAGAAGAGAGAGTACAGGCCCTTACCCTTAATTTAGTTTAGACGCATCTCTCCTTCCTCTCCCGTTGGTCGAGCATCTTCAAACCTCTCCATGCCTTGCCCCTTTAAAATCGGAACCTTAAAGGTCAGGCGCTACTTCCTTGGTGAAGTATCTCATTCCAAAAAAGTGGAACAAATCTCTCGTGCTTAAGACATGAGAATTTGAAGGCGGTATCCCTTACGTACTTTTTATTAGCCGGTGTGTTGATGATCCATAAGCCCTATTAACTCCTTTTTTCTTTTGAAAGCTGCCGACATGTTCTTCTATTTCTTTACTGTTCCGTACTAAATTCCTTTGTTCACCAATCAACTGAAGAAGGAAGTATGCCCAATCGACTGAAGAACCAATTAGTTGTAGCAGCACCTGCGACTGAAAAAGTAGCCCCGGAAAACATTCTAAAGAAGAGGTTCCGGATCGACGAGAATGTAGTAAATTCAAGGCTCAGACAGAATTAGTGATATTGACTTGCAACCAATTCTCTTGCTCAAAGAGCCATATACATTCGGGGCTACCAACGTGAGTTTTTGTTAAGAATCAGTTGCCATTCCTAGAACTAATTGGTATAAGTCTTTGAAGGTTGAAACGCTTCGCCACATTCCTTTCTCATCTCGTTGCTGATCTGTCCTCAGCATGCAATTGTACGATCTGGGTTAGGCCGAAATACAGGAGTTGCACGGACAAAGCCCCAAAAGATCTTCCCCTGGCGTCTGCCCTATCGTCGGCAAAGTCATTGGAAAGTCAATCTAGGGGCACAGAAGCTATTAGACCATTCAAGGTGGGTAACACGAGAGTTTAAAGACGCTTAAGAGGCCAATCCAAAGAAGTCTGGGTTTTTATCTCCTCGGCCACTGAGAACAGGGCATAACGCTTTGACCACCAACGCTTTTTCCCTTCTTTCTTTGATCTTTCGGGATCTGAACTCCTCTGCTAGTAATTTCATAAGAGAAGGAAGAGAATCAAATCTGAAATCTAAGTAGGAGTTTCAGTACGGTTTGGTTAACCAACTAATCCAGAATCGGCAAACTACCCTAAATTCTGACTCCCCTTCCTCTTCTCTTCGGCCAGAAAGACGGGAATTCTCTTGTTTGTTGGCTTGAACCCGCTTTTCGGCTAACATTCTTCAGCACTGGAAACAGGGCACAGAATCGACGTTTGAGACCGTAATAGGGGGCTTTAATGAGTGGTGCAAACTCGCTATAAAGTTAAGCAAAAGTGGACATGGAGGGGAAGTGCTTGTCTGGGGTGATCTTCGCTACTTAGCTACGCTTTTCCCCTCCTTGCACTTCCGGCTTTTCCATCTATTCTTCCTTCCCCGGCCAACCCTGCCAATAGGTCAATCTCTCTGCGCTCGCCCTGCCATATAGGCTCTCTTCTTTCGCCCCTCTCCTTGACAAGGGAGCATGACACCCCTCTCCCTTCCTACATGCAAGATAGGACTGCTTGTTTAAGCCTTCTCTTCCTTCGGTCTAATCCCCCGATCCCGTGACTTGCCTTTCATTTACTTGACAGGGAATGCCAACGAGATCTCGTGAGAGCTTTGAATCAGTAAGCTCATCAGCTACGGCTCAGTTAGCGCCAAATTTAGGGGTGGAAGTTCGCTTCAAGGCGGTTTTTGTTTGCTCTGCCCCTTTTGACCCTCTCTAGACAAACTCTCTACCCCTGCGCGCTCGGGAAGCACTATAGCCTTGCTTGAAGCCGGCTCTCCTTATACTTATATTAAACATTTTCTTTTTTCCTCTCTCCGAAAAAAGAATTCCTTCCAATAGCTTCGCTATAGCGACTACGTACCCCTTCGGGCAAGCAACTGACCTTAGCGCAAGCACTAAGTAAGTAAACTACCTTTTTTCAAGAGTAAAGAAGAGTCTTCTATCTGTCAGTCAGTTCACATCTAACTTTCAATGCAAGTTTTATTTTACTCCGTCTACTCTTTCTACTGTACTGTTGTTGTGAAGGATCTCAGAACGGGGATGGAGATTGCTAGAGGGCGAAAGCACGGGAAGCTGTATGCGTTAACAGATGAAAGGGTTTATGCGTTGGCGATGGCAGTCCAGAAAAGACATACGGAGTTAATAAGGTGCCGGCTCCCATTTGGCATCTTCGGCTTAGGCATGCAAGCTATCTGCTTCTCAATAAGCTCCATGCCAAATCTTATTCCTTCCCCTTCGGGCAAGCAACTGACCTTTTTTTTGATGATAGGGATAAAAAAGAGAATCAATCTTTATGTACTGGCTGCCCTTCTGGCAGCCATACAGCTTTACCCTTCCCTTCATTGTTGAAAATGAAATTTCACCATTTTGATTTACTTTTTCATTCTGATGTATGGGGACCTGCTCCCGTGCCTTCCCTATTTGGCTCTCGCTACTATGTCATTTTTGTTGACGACTATAGCAGGTTTACCAGGATTTACTTAATGAAAGATAAGTCCGAGGTCTTTTCCCAGGCGTTTCGGGCTGGAGTTGAAAAAGATTTTGATAGATCCATAACATAAAGACCTTCCGGGGGAGGAGAATGAACGTCTAACGCATTCTCTTAGTACTTACGGAATGCCGGCATCGCTCATCAACCCAACTCCCATGTCCTTACACGCCAAAACAGAATGGAATCGCTGAACGGAAACATCGTCATATTACCGAGTCTGGGCTTTCGATGATGTTCGCCACCCGGACTGAAGTTTTTATGTTAAATCGGAAACCTTTCCATAAATTGGATAATCTTATGCCTGACGACTCCTGGTTACGATCGTTCGGGTGCATATGTTTCCCTCATGTTGATTCTTCGATGCGGAACAAATTAGCCCCCAAGGCTCGTCAGTGTATCTTCCTCGGATATAGTGCAATAAGGGCTATTGCTGCTTTCCACTTTCCGACCAGGAAGGAACTCATCTATCGTCATGTTACCTTTTACGAAACCAGGTATTCTTCGACTCCGGCTTATTCGGTTCATACTGGTTTTCTTCCGCCTGGGCTTTCCATGGATGTGATTCAGGTTTTTATCCCTCGCACGTATCGTATATGGATCAGTCTCCTATCCTTGCCGCTGTTGACCTCTCTCCTGTCCAGCCACAGAGCAGTTCGCAGCAGGATCTTTCTCTGAACTGTTATGGCTTTCTTACTTGCTACGCGATCTAGCGGTGCCATTTCGCTATCAATTTTTCCTGCACTGTGATAATGCTAGCGCTACACACTTGGCGGCCAATCCTGTGTTCCATGCCCGCTCTAAGCACATAGAAGTTGACTACCACTTCGTTCGTGACCTCGTCGTCGCAGGCAAATTGCTCATTCGACTTGTTCGTAGCAACAATCAAGTGGCGGACATTTTCACTAAAGGATTACCTGAACCAGCCTTCCATCATTTTCGTGGCAAACTGCTGTCTCCCGCCTGCCCTTCTCTTGAGCGCTTAATCGGTTATACGAATGACTGTCTGTTAATGAAATATGCGATTCCCTTCTCTTTATCGTTATCGGTCAATCGGCTGTCCATCCATGTCATGCTAAAAACAATTTCTGGAATCAGTCTGTCTCTGTCTCTATGACTTAATTTATTTAGTAAAAAGACTTGTTAAAACGGCGTTAATTGGGTTTATTTCTTTAGTAACACGGTCTGTTAAATCAATCGAATAGGTCAATTGGGTAGAAGGTGGGAAATTCAAATGCTCTTTTTGGCATTCTTTTTTGTTTGAGTTTAGCATCCTTTGCTTAGTTCCCATATCCCAGGCTATAAACCGATTCTTTCCTCTTTCCTGCTCTTGCCTTGTTAGAGGGAATTGTTCGGAGTTTGCAGTTTAAACAATAAGGAACTTAGATGGAGAACGAAGAGAAGAAAGAAGTGAAGAATCACCAGTCATATTCTTCGATGCACCCGAAGCATGTTCAGCTGCAAGAACTTGATCTGAAGCACCCTGAGTAATATAAGATCGACCCCCAGTACCCAACCTAGTAAAGGGAAGCAAGTCGAGTCTCCTCGGATCTCACATCAGCAACTGCTCTCTCAATGTCTGGTGGAGGAACTCGATGTTGAATTGAGGATCTAACATTCTCGAACCAGGTCTCCAACCGGCACTGAAATTGGCCCTGCACTGGGGCTCCCCGGTCTCAAGAACTCGAGCGGTCTTTATAGGTACTGGTAGCCGATTCGGATTGTATAGCTGCTGGGAAGCATCTAGGAGTTTTTTCTTGGGCCAGGGACTGACCGGAGGTGGAACAGGACTGGGTTTCCTCCAAGGAAAGAACTAGTAAGGTTTTCTCTCTGCCTTTAGCTGTCCCAAAGGACCTGGAGAGATCCAAGTAAAAGACGGTTTTTTCTCTTTGCTTGGTCCCAAGGGGCTGGCAAAAGGGAAGAATCCCCGGGAAAAGACTAGTCTCTTTCTCTTTGCCTTTAACTGTCCTGGGGGAATCCTCAAAGTTAGATAGAAAACCCTTCGAGTTAACCCCGGGGGTCTCCGGGGAGTGCCTTATTTAACCTCCCCATGACTGTGCTTCCCATGGACCGGGGGAAGTTAAGATCTTACCAAGTCTTAACACTGTGATAGTTAGAAACCTACCGGCTTGCACTTGCAACAGCAAAAGGTCCGAAGGACGCTTAACACCTTCTTCACATCCCTCGCTGTTCAAAGTCCCATCGGGGCAAATAGAGGGAGAATCTTCGATTCCTTCTATAAGGACACCGCACCGTTGGATCTTGGTAGCTTCAAGTTAAGATTTTCCTTTCCGTGACCCTTGCAACGGACTTAAGAGCTAGATTGACGTACCCCAGGTATGGATGGATAGAAAGAAGAGGACCGAAGGTCCCAAGTTACATGTGCCAAAGGCACTCCCAAGGGCAAGAGGACCTATGGTCGTATGGCATTTGGACTAGGAAGAGAAAGGCACCAAAGAGTGTATTGACCTATGAGCTTGAAACTGTGCTTGAAACATGCCCTTATCCGGATGGAAGGCCTTAGCCAAGTCTTGGAAGTTAAGCCCCTGCCGACCTTACTTTGGAACTGCATCCATTCCGAGTGGAAGTGAGGGACAAGCTCTGGGAAAGATGGTGGCCGTGAGGTTACAAAGGTCGTGAACTTAACTTGGTGATTATGTTCACCCCATCTTGATTCGGTCTAGCTATCGGATGACAAAAGGATGCCGGACCTTCTTCTGGAAGCGGGAAGGTGAGTCACCGCATTGACTCGAATGATCTAGCCAATCATTTCTCCTAGTAGGCTATTCTTCATCGCTCTTCGCTTTACCTAAGTTTCGGGGAAGAAAGAATTGTTAACAAGTCTATGAGCGGGCATGCCGCCCTTCCTTGAGGTTAAGACCTGGTTGACATGGAAGGCATTAGCTACGTCCCCTAAGCTCACTCTGGCCGGACACCTTACATCTATCTCTATATAATAGAGGTCTACGTTGTGTCGTAACAAAGGCTTCGTATTGAGACCTGATCTTCTTCTTGGGTCGATTGCTTTGTCTTCATTCATGACACCACCATCTTTCCCCACCGATTGGGTTGGTGTTCAGTATCATCATCTTACCTTAGGGCGATCTTCTGTCTATTTACCTAAACTCCAAAGCGATCAGAAGAAACTTTCTGTTGAGGGTTTCTTTCCACTCTTGATAGCGAAAGATAATCGAATTCTGACCTCTTGTTCACTGTCCTGCTATCTGAAGTTGAAGATAAAGTTAGTGTTCCGCGAACTCCAGAACCACTTATTTTAAATGCTATAGCGGATGTAGTTGAATTGGGACCAAGACAAAGGAAAGTGCTTCTATCGAAGAGGCCCACGCTTCTTGTGTTGAAGTAAGTACACCGGTAACGTATTATAAGATCAATGGTCTTCTTCCTTCTTTCCTATGGGACAATTAAACGCCCTTTCCAGCTTCACCAAAATCAGATTCTTGTATCTATGTTACAGAGCTAAACTAATAGCCTGCTGAGAATGCCTCCGGAAGGAGACTCTCCCAATCTTTCTGAAAATAAAATGGGTTGCGAAAAGGGATCAAACCGTTTTCATTAATTCAACTGATTGAGATACACGGATTTCAAGCGTAATACTTTTTCACAGCATCTGAGTTCACGGGGTTTGGTAGTTCATCTCCATCCATGTTGGTCAAAATAAAATAAGGGCACCCCCTGAAAAGGCTCTCTTAACGACGTACGGACCTTCATAATTCGGGGTCCACTTTCCACGATGTCTGAATAGGGAGAATCTTTTTCAACACCAAATCCCCTTCTCTTCATAGTCGATTCATTAGGGTCGTCACCTTCTACCCAACTAGTGGAAGTATCCACCTCTTTGTCTGTTAAGCCTCACAGCTATGGGACTTCCTAAAGAAAACTGCAATCGTAGTTTATCAACCACTCACAAGACCACCGAGATCTTCGACTTAGCTCCCAAAGGTCATAATCCACCCGGCCCTTCCCCAACCGGGAGCAGAAGATAACGAAAGGGAGACAAAGTCCTAACTAAATCATAACACAAGCTACCCATTCCATCTATCATATCAGTCGAGTCGATCCGATTCGTTCTTATCTATAGATAACGCAAGAGAGAACTTATGACTTCGCGGATGGAGAGGGATTCGAACCCCCGGTATTCCTATCAATACTTCGGTTTTCAAGACCGACTCTTTCAACCGCTCAGACATCCATCCCCTTCGCGCTTCGCCCGCCCCCGCGCGCTGGCAGGTAGGGGCTTATCTATGTGATTCGCTACGCTTGCTTGTTTCTATATGATAATATGCACCTTGGTTGCTGCGCTCCCTGCGGGGGCAAGAGAGTGAAGAACGAATGATCCTCCAAACAAAAAGAGTGATTGAGTCCGACTCAAGCGAGTGAGTGAAAGGCGTGGCAAGAGAGCGAGTTCAACTCGCGAACGATCAGCAAGTGAAGGACCGATCCTTTTGCGCCAGTACTGTTGCGAAACTGGTACTTGGCGGCTTACGAGCAACATATAGACTAAGGTTGCCCATCACTCTATCGCTCTTTTTTGAAGGCCTTTTCTAATTTCTTTCTAGTATGGTTCCTCCATAAGAACACTGAACGCCCAGCTTCGCAGAGCAGCTCTCTCCCCAGCCCACAGCATAGTGTGGAATCTGGATCGTTTCATCGAGCACCATTTAGATATAAAGGTGTTCTGACTCTATTGGATTAAGTCATAACCTACGCCTTCTACTAGTATACTACTATGGAGAGACTAAGCTCTATTTCAGAGATTGGACTCTCTTACTGTGATTAGCCCCTACTAGTAAGAAGCTGTTCCCGAGCCAGGTTCCCTGGATCTACGTGTTCCTAGTAGGGCCTAAATGAAATGGATGAATTAAGAAGCGCGCCCCGGTAGACTTCAAGAGCTCTTGCTTTGCGTATCCTCCTACTTATTATTCTGAGGAAAAACATACGAACCGCCTACTCTTTAAAGCCCTACCAAACTATTAAAAAAAAAAATGAAATTGCCCTCACTAATAAAAAACAGCAATCCCTCCCCTTCTGTTACCTACTTTTACTCATATCTTCGGTATACCTCAAGGAAAGGATTATTCAATCAAAACCGGGCTATCGCCCTATTCTCTCTCAATTGCCTATCCTTTATAGACGAGAGGGAGTACCTTAGCAGTAGCTTCCAACACTTAATTAAGATTGACCTCCTCAAGTGCCAGATATGAATGTTTTATGAATTTCATACGGGACTACCGCTTACGCCCCTAAAGTTCACTTCTGACTTACCAAATAAGTTTACTAAAGAAACTGACCTAAGCATAGCTCTCTCTCTCAAATACAAATGCCAAGAAAGAGATTCCTTGGATAAGTGGAAAAATGCCTTTCATTTCTCTTTTAAGGCGTTTGTCCTACTTATAGTATCAGTCCTCCAGCCTATCGAAATTCGTGTTTTTATTAACCAACAACACATGCACTTTGTTGGCACTAAAAAAAAAGGTTATTCAATCCACTAGTGCAACTGAAGGTGCGCAGCCTCTTCTGAACCGAAACAAGAAAGAGCTCATAACCACTGCTTGTGAACAGCTCTCCTCAACTGAAGGCGCACCTACTGTTACTAGAAGTCTAGTCTCTTTCAGGTCCAGTTTCGATCTCGAACTAACTTACTTTACTTAATAGGCCGGAAGAGAGATTCTTCAGAAAACCCGATTTCCTGTCTTAAGAACCTGACTCAAAAGAGAAAAGAAGACCGGACTAAAAGAGATATCACTTTCGACGATTGAACTGCACTTTTTTTTATATCCAGATTGGAACTGGATTTGAACGTTTTTGGATCCTGTTTAGAGCCGGCTTTCACTCCACTTTCCGGAATCCTTGCTCCTGGCTTATATTCACATAGGCCACTCATAAGAATAAGACGTTCAACTCCCTAAAACACGTATAATTGAGAGACTCAGAATATCAGTGCCTTGGGTAAATGCCTACCTTCGGGAGAATCTTACCGAACGACTTTCTGTCCTCTTCGCTTCCCAAGATATTTAGGGAAAAGGGCCTTGTCGGCCACCGCTTGCTGACGATGGAACGCATCGTCAATTAAAAGTCCTCGCGTTGGACTTAGTTGGAAAGGTAGGTGTTCGGCATGTCCCTTGCTTGCGAACTTTTTTATGAGGGCGGGTAGCTTTGGAGATCCCATTCCTCACGTTTACCGTTGTCCCCAGACTTCACTCTTTCAACACTTGTATACTTTCTAAATAGTCAGGCGTGTCCCTGTCTCTGCCTCTAACAAGTGTGTGTGATCCACCGATTGATTTACTTAGTTACTCTTTCTTACCGCTGGAGTTCCCATCTCTTAAAGCCTTATCAGACTTCCGATCCATCCCTTGTGCCGATTGAAGAAAGCCTTATATGGTCTCATCAAACAAGCGAGAAAAAGCCCTTTCTATGTTATTAGTAACCTGCAAGAAAACGGATGCGCGTTAGCGCAACGGCTTTCGCGCAGCTCAATCCGTTGCTTGTTCCCTCACTGCACACTTTCTATATATCTGTCTTCATTATCGGCTGCATGCTATCGGAGATAGAGCAATGGGGGGTTCAGTCAAAAGCATTTACCACGCACTCAATTCAATGATCAAGCAAATAAGCAAGACGAATCTCTTTCTCTTTCTATACTACTTAATTACGAAATCAGGACTCAAGTACATAGAGGCAGGCGATGACCTTTAGTTCGCTCTCAATGGGAATTTCTCCGTATAGTAAAAAAAGCCAGTGAAAGCTCTCTTCTAGGCGCTTATTCCCACAGCATACTCAATAGCTGCAGGCGACAACAGCTCCTTGCAATGGCACTAAGAGAGGCCTGCTGGAGTAGATTTAAGGCGAAGCGATGCCATCTCTTGCTAACTTCGCATTCTATTCCTCTTTCCCCATGTCAGTTGCCGGATGGATAGCAATTGCAGGGGCTAGGAAGATATAAGAAATTCCTGTCTGAAAAGGCTCTCGTACTTATACAAAGAGCACACTATGATATGTCTGGGGCAACTTTAGAATAAGGTGGTAGTCCTTTTATCCACGGAAGGGTATTACTATTCTCTCTTCCCTACTCTTTCCAGGCTTGCTTGCTCACTTGATGGAACTCGCTTGATCACTTGAAAACTCTCCGACCTCACTGCTGTCAGCCTAGTAAGAAGGGCAGCTGATATAGACTCCCCCCATTGGCACTTGTAAGTTAGCACATCAATGAATACGAAGTCTGTTGTCAAGAGTGAGCACTAAATATGTATGAATTTCCTTGATCAAATTTCCCAGCTCAAGCTTCTTGGGTTGGACTCCCTACAAGCACTTCAATAGGCGTCATCTCTAGCCCTAGTTGCAAATTCGAATTCTATGTATGACCGCCCCATCTGTTATTTCTTGTAAGACGAAACAAAATATGAAATATGTAAGTGGTTAATCGCCTGGGGAAGACTATTGACTAATCGAGACGATCTTTACAGAACAGAGATGGGCGGGGCTAAATGAAAAGGTAGAACGGGTTCTTTCGGACAGAGTCTTCCGATAGTCACGCTATTCCCTTTATACCTTGACTGGACTGTTTATAGAAGCGGAAATGCCCTAAAGTTTCAGTTAAGATGATTGATAGCTTTGGCTTTGCTCTCTAGGGAGGGGCTTTTAAGCGCTTCCCTCGTCTTAGAGCTGCGTATTCAATTCGCATCGATAAAGTTCGAATGCTTTGCTGCTGTTAAAAGAAATCGAATACCATTCGTGACCCAATTCAAAAACGGAGTGACTGAGGACCTCCTCCCCCTTTCCCGCCTATCCCTCCCGCAAGAGAGGACTCGTTCTGGCTTGCGGGAGCCTCTTTTTTAGCAGTCTCGCCCATAAGATAAGAGAAGATTGACCATCTCTTCTTCCAAGCTTCTTTCTGCTTTTTCTCGGCGTAACGAAAGAACTAGATGAGGAGAGGAATGAGCTCGACTGAAAGGAGAGGAGAGGATGAGGCTTTCAAATCCCTACCCTACGCCTTACGAGGGCGCCCTAGCCAGATTCAATCCCAAGGGTCAATCAAGCCTTTGAAACTAGTTCAAATAGTCGTCACAGTCTTCGTTCCTGCTTTCAACGAGACGATCTAGCCAATCTGACCCCCCCCACTTTAGAGGTGTCTCAACAGTTTTCTTCAAAATGTTAACTTTGATTTCATTCGACTGAGGGTAGAAGGGCGATGAGTGATGCAACTCAATGTTGAATTTGTCGCACAAATCCTTAACTTGCTAAGCAATAAATTGAGGTTCGTTATCGGTGACTAAAATCTTGGGTACTTCGAATTGAGCGATGATCTTCTTCATAATGAACTTGACTACAGTACTCGCTTTGATCTCAGTGAATGCCTTTGCTTCGGCCCATTTTGTGTAGTACTCGGTGGCTGTGAGGATGAATGCCGGTCTATTTGTATTTTCAAAAGTCTTGGTGAATGGTCCAATAATCTCAAATGCCCACATTGAAAATGGCCACGGAGCTGTCAACGTATGGAGAGATGATGAGGGTGTCCGAACGCGTGGATTTGGCATTTCATGCATTTTATCACAACATTATAACAGTCCCTCTCCATTGTTGGCCAATAATATCTTTGACGCAATATCTTCTTGGCCAGCATTTTACTATTGACATGACCACCGTAGATGCTGGAGTGTGCTTCCTTTATTAGAAAATATCCTTCTTCTCGAGTGTTGCACCTGAAAAGTACACTGTTGAAAGATCGCTTGTACAAAACGTCCTATAACATGACAAAGCGACGTGAGAGGTCACGCTCTCCTTTGTTGAAGTGTGGGAAAATCTGGGATGAACTTGTCCTTCTGATAATTTTTGATATCGTTTTATCAAAGGTTCCCGGCATCTTCATATTCTTCTTCGGCTGGTCTCTCTGCAAGGGTCATAATCGAATTTTTTGCCTTCTCGCCCTTCTCTAATAGGGCTCTTCTTTCGAGGACGCATTGGAATTAGTGAGTTCTGGGACCCGTGATATAGAATTTTCCTGATCTCGCCAAATGGTGTCCGTTGCTGGGGCATCCATTCTTTCCACAACTCAGACACCGACTCTGAGACCTCACATTCCCTCGTACAGCTATTCCATTCCGGGATTACAGGTGAGACCCACGGCTTCGCTCCCTCACTAAAAAGCACAGAAAAAGAGATTAAAAAAGCATTCTTATATTAGAAGAGCACTTCTTCTTTTGCATTCATAGAGTAACCCACATTAACTTCCCCCGGATAAAAAAAAAAAGAAGAATTTTTTCTACCTCATTCACTTACAGGAAAGACGAGCTAACTTCCTTCTTATTGATTAGAGCTGAAACCCGGCATTGAGATAAAGGCGAGATCTTAATAGGCCGACTTAGCTTAGAGTGCAGTCTTTTCGAATGCCCTTCTTTTAAGTTCCTCCCAGATACATGACTTACATACCCGGCTCAACATTCTTGGAAAACAATCGAATCGAGGGTTCAGAGGCCATTCAATCTTGTAAACTAATCGAGACCGAAATTGGAAAAAGAGATACGAACGGAGAGGAATAACCAATCGATGAAGGAACATGAAACCATTCTGTTTCAATAGAGGTACGAAAAACGGTTGGGGGCAATAAAGTAGGTGAAGTGGTTGGATTTTGCGAGCTGTTCCAACCACTGCTGGATGTGATTCCAAGAGCCGAACGAGAATGAATACCACACAGAAGAGTCAAGACCAGGCTCCCTAATGGAATGTTTAACCAATCCATTCCGGATCGACCGAATTGGTACGGAAGTTGTAACATGGGAAAACCACGGAAAACACAACTTATTTGAATAACCCGGTGACCTACCAATTGTAGAAGTAGGATCTTTGGCAAGCAATAAGCACTTAAATAATACAATTCGAGTGTACCATCTTCTTTCTCATTTCGAGGAAAAGGTGCGGGAGGAAAAGGAAACAACGGAGAGATCCGAATCAGACCTAAATGGGAATGACATGAAAAGTCTTTTTCAAAACCTAGCATTAAGGGCGTTACGACGATATACGAGAGGAATGAAGAAAAACTCGTGATTGGTGTGGAGGGGAAGATCTGTTTATGATATAGTTCAAGAAAGAGTCGTCTCATTTCCTTACTTCTTCGTTCTTTCTAATTCATTCACTTCAAGGCTGGTTCTGAACGCCGCGTAACATCATCTTCAACCAACCTCCACCGTACGTACCTTTCGGTGCGGTCACTAAAGAATTGCTTATACACTAAACAGCTGCTTATATACGGCTTACTAAAAGACTGACTTTCATTCATTAGGCCAGCGTGAAATTAAGAAAGAGAGATGTGCCTAAGGCGGCATGCAAGCAAACTGTGCACGCTAAGAAAAAAGGAGAGATGTTCGCAATTACTACCACAAGAAAGCCGCCCCCCTACCCTATCTCTAAAGGGGCCCGTCACTTCGTTCGTACCTTCTTGGCTTAGGCTTCCAACTGAACCAATTTCATTGCCTTGTCGCCCGCCGCTAGCAGAAGCTAAGCGCTTGAAAAGCGCGCTAAAAAACGTTGCTTCTGTCAGCCTTTCTGTGCAACAGTCCACCAATAGCAGAAGAGAGGATTACCGTACATACAAGAGTCTTCCAGTTCTTACGTAAGCTTTTTCTTACCAGTCAAGTAGTACAACAGCTCTATCTTATCTTATAGCCCGGCGCGGCGGGTCGCCTTTTGAATTCCGTAGATAGAAGAAACTATTAGAAGGAGTAGGTGAGTGAGTGAGTCCTCACTGACCTGAGCGATTTCGATCACCTAGCAGGCTGGTAGGTAACATCGCCGAAGCGTATCATCAGATTTTACTTCGAAGGAAGGAACGAAGTAGCTCTACTGATAAGTGGAGGCGGGAGATCGACCATAGGGAGAGGTTGAAGAATGAGCTCGAGTGAGAACGAGAGGAATGAGAAGTGAGACGGCACCGTCTTGTGCAACGCAACTACCGTTGCGCCTTCTATCATCTTATATCCGGTAGACTTGGTAAAAAAGGGCCCCGACTTATTTCCAGAATTCGAGTTCGACCGCAGCTGCCCGGGAGGATCAAGTTCCTTGCCAACTATCGACCCCGATCTCTTTTCATTTGTTTTGGGTATTACCAAACCTAGCCTAGCCTTCGTCAATTACACTAAAGCAGAGCACCCAACTATGGAAAGGCCCCCTTAAGGGTTAGGTTAGTCAATCCGGCCCGAGACGCGTTCGTTGACAAAACCGCCGTAGGAATAGAGACCTTTCAATAGAGCGGAGGCGAACTGATCAACGAGAAAGAGAAGAGGCCCTACTCACTACAAACGAATACACCACAAGATCGAACTGCACTCATGCCTCTCCCGCATCAAGTTTACCACCCCCCCTATGTAGTGGTTCTATCAATCATGTACGTAGGTAGGCCCTCCATTCTGATTGGTATATCATGAAAAGAAAAAAGAAAGCCATTTGCACCAGGCGCACTGCGCTTTCCCTTGCCCAGATGTTTGTCTTTCTAAGTCAAGTAATGGTGACCCGCCGAAGACTGGAGCCTCGTAACATGTTGACGAAGACCTCCGAACTGAGGGTTCGATCAGTAGAGGGGACGACTTAGCCTCCCCGGAAGAAGAATAGCCCCGCTCTCTAGCCGACTGATGCCGTTGATCATATAACTGAGAGGTGTCACATTAGAGGTGAACGATCAGAGATGTCCTATAATCACCACGATGAGGCTGGTCCCTCTTTTAGTAGACTCAGCTATGAATATGAATGCCGGGCTCTTTCTTTCACTGCTAACCCCAAGAAGTTTCTTAATGCTGATACTTTCTGTTTCGTCGAGCCCCAAGCTTGTGGTCCTCCTTTGAGTGTGGGTTCAATTGGATGAATCCGTCAAGTCAAGGTCAACGTACGGGAAAGAACGGGATTAGACCTATTACCTGAAAGGGAAGGAAAGTAGTCCCATATGATCGCAGGTGTGTTGTTCGTTCTAAGGCATCTTCCATGGCACTCCATCGATTGGCCCAGCATCGACTATTTTTCGTTCTCGATCGGGAGCCAAAACGAACACGCCTGATACCTACTGTACTGGACCTTCGACCAGGCATTCTACCCTTGTCGAATCGGAACCAACCACCATTGCATTGCGCTCGAACAGTTGAGCGGCCGCCGGCCGGCAACTTCCGTACACAGATATAGATTCATTCTTCGTACCTGGTCCAACCTCACAACCCTTCGCGGGTTGGTCAGAAGTCAGTCTTGTTTGGTAAAACGGAATTGGACAAAGAAAAGAGAGTGCTCGACCGGCCAACAAAGACCGTAATTACATAGATAACTGCTCCTCCCCTTATCCGTCTTTAAGGCTTGAAGGCGAACCGTATGGCGGCTGGAAAGAAAGAGACCTCACCTTCTCGTAGATGGTGTCAGTGAGAGCAACTTTTTTATCCCCCGTTGACCTTCTTTTTTAGATAGAATCTTCAATGAGTGGAAAGAAGCAACCTTACTAATAAAGGTGCTTGTTGAGTAAGGCCGGCTTTAGAGCCCAAGCCTCTTTAATATGATGAGAAGAAGAGGGGCCGCCCTCTTTTCCGCACCAATCCTTATTTACTACTACATCTTTTTTTGGGTGTATAGCTCAGTTGGTAGAGCATTGGGCTTTTAACCTAATGGTCGCAGGTTCAAGTCCTGCTATACCCAAACCTACCTTACACTATACTATTAGTAAGGATGCGTAGTAGCGTTCAAAGATCACTCTTTGGCCTTTAGACTCGCTTCAGCGACTTCGCCCTTTAAGTGACAAGGGGGGTGAGCCGCTCCAAGTCGAAAGCGATAGCGAATCCCGAACTTGCCCACGCTCATCCAAACCGGCCTCAACAGCTTAACAGAAAAATCTGAAAATAGCTGATGTCGGGTAAGATTTTTAGTCTACCAGCTCATCTTCTACCTACCGAGTTTGGGTTTAGGGAGCTCCGACTTCTCCTTGTCGTTCTAGTGCGGGTTTGAGCTCATATTCTTTCATTGCTCACTAGGACACGTTTCGGTCCCTTTCTGCTTCATTGCCTTTATCAACTCAACTCCCGTGGCACTGGCCGTAACATCAAGATCTGAAAATCGAGTATCTAAGGTGGAAGGCGCACTTCCCTCTTGAATTGCGTTTGCGGGGCTTCTTGCTTGCTCCGTTTTTCAGCTCCTTTTCCTTTCCCGCGCGCTCCGGCTTTCGAGCCTCCGCTTGCTCCTTCCAATCGTCGAACCTTAAGGAAAACATTATATATGTAAATGACTTGTTCAAAAGAGATTCTCACCACCAACGCTCACTCCGCTCATTCCTTCGGAACCTCTGTCTCCTGAACTGACATTCACCCTTCACTACGTCCACCCTTCCCATGCTTCCTCGAAAGACCTTTTCCCCACTCACCGCTACCCTTTCCCTGAACCCCGTGCCCTTAGCCGGCTTACAACAAGAGGGAAGGGAGATTCTTATCCTTCCGGACCTACCAGCCGAAGCTAGAATACTCGAGCCGATACGGTACAGGTACCAAAGTCCTTAGCTTCCACTTCTAAAAACACGAGGAGAAGCGACGCTCCTTACCTACTTAACAGCTTAACGGAACGACTAAAGGCATTGCGCTTGAACCCAATCTGAAAGGTTGAGCCATCACTTCTTCGCTTGTGTCCTACACCTACAAGGCTTCTATATCGGCATTTAAGTCACTTCCACGCGGTTTGACGGATCGGATTGTATAACCTAACCAACCTGGTTTAACTCGAGACGGGCGGGGTGAACGTACCGAGGGCCCTCACGCCATTGCTAAGCTTTCCGTTCGATTCGCGTCTTCTCTAAGGATCATCTCAGTCCTGCTGGTGGAATAAGCCTAAGGAGGTATGACCCAGATTTCTTAGATGCTGAACCAACAGAAAAGGGCTTCTTAACCGAATCCCTCCCAATCGCCTCTCACGCCCTCATCCCTACTTTCCTCCAGAATAATGCCTTTCGTACCTGCTATTATTTTCGCTCTACAAGGCCTCTACTCTAAATGCGCGCTGAGCGCATGATAATGGGTCGGGTGCTAAGGTCCGATAAAGGCTGGTCTTTCCCTTAACAGAAAAGAGCTAGAGAGGAAGAAAGAGCCTAACGAACAACTGCCGTAACGAGCTGATCTTTCCACTTTTAAGAGATTGATTAACAGATCGCTGCTCAATCGTGGCTATAGGACTACACCAGGCCTCAGGCCAAGCATTAAGAAAGAGGTAATAGAGAATGATTCAACCCTAGCCTCGGCTTCAGCTAAGCATCAGAGAACAAAAAAGGCATGGGCTAGATCTCTGCTAATAGAATTGTGAGATTTCTAGCCTTTAAGGTATAGATCAATGGGGCACGTGAAATCTTCTACCAGCGCTTCTGGTCAGAACCTCTTTAGCCATAGATGAGAGAGTCCCTTTTTGGACTAGGTAATGCAATTCTTGTGAAGGCTTTCATATGACTAGGATCTAAAGGCTTCATCTATATAGGAATAAGGTCACCAATAGCCTCTTTGTTGAATGGATACCATGCTTTATGCCTGGAAGTACTTTTAGAATCCTTGGAGACAGGTGGTCTCATCGGAACACGTCTCTCACACACATTGATCGAAATCAGTCATAGAAAACAAAATGACGTAATTAGTAGATCAGAGTCCCAGGGTAATCAACTACGGTATGAGCCGATAGGCGAATCAAGGAGTGAAGAAGTGCTCGACTGAGAAGGAGAGGAGTGAACCGATAGACCAACTTTCGTCTTAGTCTTGAGTCGATATCTAGAGGCAACCTTGTAGAGGCGGAGTCTTTACCCTTCTCGGTACCCTATTAGCTTAGCTGGTTTTGATGCTATAAGATCTGTCTCTGAAAGAAAGTTGTGGTACCAGCTCTTATCTTTGACTTAAGAGCTCACTTCCTATTGTAATGAGAAAGGGGCATTCGCCCACTGACAACGGCATTCAATTCGTTGTGGATTACCAAACTCAGGTTTGACAGCTTTTTCTCGACCTCTTCCTGCTCGTGTACAACAACCTTAACCGCACAAGCCGGGGCTGGGCCCCTAGATCCAAGTCTAAAAAAAAAAAAGAGAAAGCAGGTTGAGGTGAGTATGGGAGGCAAGGCTGGATCTCATGAGTAAGTGACTCGCCGAGTTACCAAGGTCCACCCCGGTCCCGATTCCGGACACTGAGCGAGCTTTAATTGAAGTAGGGGCTGACATCAGCGACACGGGGGAAAGCTAATGCGATTTTTATAATCATGTTGCAAGGAACGGAATGCGACTATCAGTTTCCTTTGCCCAAAAGCCTTCTGACCGTCACGTGAGAAGATCTGCAGGGATCAAGGATACGCCAGGACAAAGTAGCGGTAGGGAAAAAGATTTAAAAAAGGATTCTATTGACAGAAGATATGGGAAAAAGCGGATGAGATGGGACAGAAAGGCCGCCGAGTGGCAATAAAGAGTGCGGCACTTTCATCTGCGCAGGAAGGATGCAAAGCAATCCAAGGGAAAGCTAGACCTCGAGTGAAGGAAGACGGGAGCCACTCTAGTGACCTTTGAAAAGGGTCCGTACTAACCTTACCAGTTATTACTGCCTAGTGTCCAAACTGATTAGAGAGCTGTTGAATAAGCAAATCGGCTGTTTACAGTTACAGGAAACAGGAAAGAAGAGCAGTCGTGTGGCTTTAAGAATACCTTCGGCCTTTGCTTCCGCCTAGCCCCTGGGATATCAGTAAGATAATCTTTCTATCCTATTAGTAAACTATTAGCGTACCAAAGCTCAAGCGAGCCAGTTACACGGCCACTTCTTCCTCTATTCGATTTTGCTTCTTCCCAGGCCCGGGTAGCTTTGGCTCTTGTTGAAGCATTGCCGGAAGCTTCACTCTGTGTAAAGTAAGGACTTAGCTTTTACGGGGAAATCCCCGAATGGGGACCTTAGGAGCTTTGTTCAGCACTGACCTTTTCTAGACCGGTCAAATCAGATCCCTGCGTAGAAGAGATGGTCATCTGTGCTCCACAGCTACTGGTGTCATCACCCTGCAAAGAGGGGGAACCAACCAAGATGTATGTCGTCCAACCCAACCTCAGACTCTTTCTTCCCGACCTATTTGACTCTCTGGCCGCAGTTATTTAGGTGGTATCCCGAGATTGAAGAGATCGAATTACTCCCCGGAACACACGAAAGAAAAATATGAACTAGGTAAATAGAAATGGAAAAGAGATGTTTCCAATTCATCAAAATCAGAAGCTTTTTCTACATCCATATGATCTACTAAAGTCGATCGGTATTGCCCATATAATGAAAGCAGATCTTGGTCCATGGAGTCCCAAGAAGGTAAGAACGCCAACCTGTCCGATGCTTCTTCGGCCAAATACAATATACAAGTGGGACCTGCACTATGAGCAAGCTGTGCGAAAAACCGCTTCTTTTTTCCGGTTCCGAAGCAACTTGGGCGAAATGGGGTTCTACCGGGAAACCATGGATTTTTTAGTTTTCGCCATTGGTTACTGGTTGAGCCACTGGAATGGAATGAGATAAGAATCTCTGGAGATCTTTCCTCTCCACTTACTCGATACAGGCTTTCCCTCTGTAGAAGACTTCTTCCGAATGGCATAATTCTAATTGTCCGATTTATTCCTCGATCTTCAAAGAAGACTGACTCCTCCTTCTCCTTTAGGATAGGATCGTCGTTGGTCCTTCTTTCACTAATGATCGTTGGCCCGTAGAACCTGGTGAACCGGGCGTACTACTTGACTTGCCAAGCAGCTCTTTCTTCTCTTATGAGATTTGGTGAACCACTTGAGAGATGCGATTTGAAAGAAGAAGTTCTATCAGTTAATCACCATCCCTTCCTCTAAGGAATTAGATCACATCTCTCTTTGATTATTCAAGTGATTGATAGTTAGAGGGCAGGGACATTTCACTCCTAATAAGAAGCCTTTTTCTTATTATATATGGAGGGGCAAGAGGCATTTGATACTTCTGTCTCCCCTTCCGGTCATCAAGGAAGAACTCGAACAAGAGCTCAAAGGCATTCTTCTTTTTGTTGGTTCATAGTCCATTCTGGTCTTGTTACTTTATGTTTCGGAGTCAATTGATCCCTCGATCAAGTTCTAACTAGAAATATCTTAAGAGAAGAAAAACAAGAAATCGTTTGGATTCGAGGCGAAACCCTTCTCCGCCGTTACGAAGTTCTTCTGCTCTCATTTTCGAAAAGGAAGGCTAGAGTAAGGGGGGACTGAGTCTCGTTCCCATAGTTGCCCCCCAGAAACAGGGTTTAGGAATTGTCCACCTAAGCGCCCTGAAGAGCAGTGGCTCAATTGCAGCGCACCAACTGAGAGATACACTAAATGTATCAAAGCTCAATCGAAAAAAAAGAGCAATCAATTAGATCCTTACGTTACGCTCCTGGGACTCCTCGGCACAGGGAGTACGGGCCTTCATCTCCAGGGTTTTAAATTTCTGGTTCGAAAGGACCAGGAGAAAAGCATCGAGTGCGCGGGCGCAGCTTTCGACAAAACAAATTCATTCATTCTCGAAGTTATGGCGGAATGCAGCAAATCCCCGGCCGTGCTGGTTCTTCCCTCCACACGTTCTCAAACCGATCGATAAAGTGAAGTACCAGAGGATTTTTCGGGATTTCTCTTTCGGAAGAAAAAGATTGAAATGACTGTTCAAAATTTCACCTGAGATTAAAAAAAAATTGGATTTTCTTATGAAATGTTTATTATTATTAGCGTTGATAGCTCTCTTCTTTAAAGCTTATGCCGTAGAAGCTGACATCAGGCTATTGGCGTTTTATCTGCATCTTCTCGACGGAAGGGGTTCGTTTGGGATGAACTCGCAAGGACTCGACCCGAGGACTTCCCTCGTAGAGTGGCGTCTTTTATAAGACTCTTTTCTCTCAGTGGAACTAAAAAAAAAGAGTTTGAGCTCGCTCTTTTGGCTTACTTTTAGCCACGCGGGGCGGCTATCCGCATGTGTCCCAAAGTGACGTCCATTTTTTGGTAATGGGTATACTCGAGAGAAAAGTTTTGAATGAAAACCTCTCCGGGTCATGGACTCCTTTTTTGTTTAGGACCCCCTTTCTACATTCCATTTTTTATTGAGCCTGGTGTGGAATCACCATCATTACACATGAATTCTTAGTATGGCTGCTGGTCTAGCGATCCCTCCTAGCCGCCGCCTAGAGTGCAGCCTGCCTGCGGAAGACCGTAACGTAAGTAACTCAGTGCTCCATACGGGGGAAATGAAAGCAGAATTCGTTCGGATCCTCCCACATGTTCAATCTTTTTTTAGCGGTTTCCCCAGAGATCTTTATCATTAATGCAACCTTCATTTTGCTCATTCATGGAGTTGTATTTAGTACCTCTAAGAAATATGATTATCCGCCGTTAGTCAGTAATGTGGGTTGGCTTGGATTACTTAGTGTTGCGCGCCTAGGAGGGCAGCGCGCTTTGGGATGCGGAGGTTTGAAGACGCTCGACTGTAAGGAGAGGGGAGGAGGAAGCTCGACTGTAAGGAGAGGAGCGAAAAGCCCAGCCCCCTAACCTAATGCGGCACCGGGTTTGGACCGCAGGGAACCGTAGCATGGGGGACGTCTGATCCTTTTGCCGCCGCAAGGCTGGCTAATCGTACGCAGCAGGCTCGAAGACCCCTGGTTCTGGAAGGCACATGAGTCCGAACGCTATGTTGAATGTGCGACCGACACTACACTACGTAGGTACCTGTGCAGATGAGGCGTCGGTCGGTCCTAGAAACGGCGGCAGCGGCGCGAGGAGTTAACGACCGGGCGTGCTGCAACCTAGGGATCACCAGGCAGCTCTTTCGCTCTATAGGGATCGGGGGGGCATAGCACAATTCTTCTTGGAGGAGGGTTGGTTTGCCCAGGTGACTGATCCTGCCATAATGTACTCCTACCTATTATAGCATCGGCAACCGAAGTCGAGCATACATACGACGATCTTCATGCGTGAATAGCCGGGAGGAAAGAAAGGGCGGTAGATGATAATGAAAAAGGGCGCCGCGTCTGGACGGGCGGGCGGAATAGATGAGCGAAAGGTGCCATGGAGTGAGGAATACCCCGAGTCTCATGTAAGACAACTAAATGCACCTCGACCTCGAGGTGCTGCCGAGGAACTGGGGGGACCTTCTCGAGCACAGGATAGGCAATTGAGAGATAGAGCTAGCCTATTCGTTATGGGGAATCAATGCTCCGGGCCGAATAGAGCTTACCCTCCGGCACCTGGCTTTCTCCGGCGCATATTAGCTTAGCTGCGCTTAATAGGCCGGTTTGGCTTCCTCTCTGGCGGCCACTTTCCTTACCTTACCCACGCTACACTCCCACTCCAAGCTACGCCTGCTGAGCAAGATGCATTGCGATTTCCTCTTCTGTGGACGCACCGGAATATGATCCGGGACGGGAAGAGAAAGACTTTTTTCTTCGGCGGGCTTTCTCTCGTAAAGCCAAAGACGCCCCAAGACAAGGTACAACTGTTAGAAAGGGGACATGATCAATAGAACCTGGCTGGATCGGGGCTGGGATAGTGGCGCCCATTCCTAACCAGTTCCGAAAAGGTTCGCTCATACTGGAGGGAGCATCCCCGCTTAGTGATCGATCCGCTAGTTCACGCAAATCCGAAGAAGTTATCACGGACGAGCCACATGCAGGGAAACTTGCACGTGTGGTTCTGGCCGGGCTTTCCTGAGGTATCTAATAACCTTGCTTCTGCTCGCCGCTGGCGCACCTCTCCTAACTATTGCCCATTTATTCTGGAATAATCTTTTTAGGAGGGACAATTTTACATATTTCTGCCAAATCCTTCTATTATTAAGTACGGCTGGTACCATTTCGATGTGTTTCGATTCTTCCGAACAAGAGAGGTTTGATGCTTTTGAATTCATTGTATTAATTCTACTTCCTACTCGCAGTATGCTCTTTATGATCTCGGCTCATGATTCAATTGCCATGTATTTAGCTATTGAGCCTCAAAGTTTATGTTTTTATGTGATCGCAGCATCAAAAAGAAAGTCTGAATTTTCCACGGAAGCCGGCTCGAAATATTTGATCTTAGGTGCATTTTCCTCTGGAATATTATTGTTTGGGTACGACCGGACAACTACCGATATCTATTAATATCTTTTCTTAGAATGTTGTTGTTAAATATGTATCTATCTTTCTATATCGTAAACTATCGGATCGGGTATTACTTAGATGTGAAACTTGCAGACCTCATTGGTTGTGATATTGACGGGGGGAAAAAAATCAAAGAATATATAGACTTGTAGAGACCCTCTATATAGTTGTCTATCTAGGGCGATCGATCTACATCTTTCCCCATAGCCCTGGGGCTGTGTCTCGATCTCCTACGTGCGAAATCTGAGGGACTAGTTCCTACTTGATAAACAACCCTTGGTCTAATTCCACGCCTTATGACGAAAAGGGAGTCGGCGTGGCGTAAAGTGAAGATTGAGGGAAGTAGAGAAAAATTCCCTTCTGGGGTATTCCGAAGGTGTAACCTAGGCAACGAAAAATGGGCCCGATATTTCAACTAGAGGAGCGACCAGTTGGTTCACCAAACCCCGACCCAGCGTCACACGTTTTCCAGGTCCGAAGGGATCCAGTGCCCAACTACCGACTCCTCCCGGAATTGCGTTATCGGAACCGAGCCAGGAATGGCCGTTAGTGGACACCCACCACGGTTAGAGAGGCCCTCTTTAATACATTAAGAAAAGATGTTCACAGGGGCCAGAAAGACTCGGTCATAGGAACTTAGACCACCTACGCGCTGGTAAACGAAAACCACCTCGACCGGATCAGAGTAAACAACAATGTCGAATCAGGCCGCCCCTTGCCTTGAAAGAATTCACACGCGGCCACCAGCTTTCCAAAAATAAGGGGAGATCTGCTGCTTACTGCTCACGAAAACATTCGACCTATACTTTTACTTATAGTAAAGTCGTCCGCGTATCTTTCTGATCTCCTTTCCTTTCTATTCATCAGATTTTTTGCTTTGACCCATTCACGCACTATTCCTCCCCACTAAAAAGAGCGATTGATAATTTCGATAACCTAAACAAAAATGCAGAAGTGAGCGTAAAGATAGAGACTGCGTAGTGGGTGAAATAGTCAATATGAACCTAGGCATGGCATGCTGATCCGCTAGTTCCTTACTAGAGTAAAAAACCCTAACCTCAATCCCCAGTCGTACCAGGTGGCATGATGTTTTTTATAGACGCCCAGCCTATTATGGTAAAAGTGCGGTCACCATCAATCATGAGTTTGAGACAGTTGGATGTCTTGGTGGTGCCTTATGAGCTCTCTCCGGTGAACTCGGGTTGCTTCTGAGCAAGCTTTCCCCAGGTTATGTCATACCCACAAGGAAAGAAGGGAAAGGAAACCGTCGGAGCTACTTAGCTACTTTTTGCAATGAAGCCATCGAACTGAGAGAAGACGGTCGTCTCCTCTCTTCCTACTCGATCTTCGGCGGGATCGAATGCTTTCCCGGTCGAGGTTCAGTACATCTGCCAGT